>JAMWET010000914.1:47500-250000 GCA_024036415.1 Prochilodus magdalenae
CACACACACACACTCCCACTCTTACAGTCAAACTCACACATACACAAACATACTCCACACACACACACACACACACACACTCTCCAACCCACACTCACACACACACACACTCTCTCTCTCCCACCCCACACACACACCTCTTTTGATGCTCTACTTGCTCTATCTGGAACACAGCTGTTAACACTGTGTTTACACTGTGTTCTCACTCCCATCCCAGCAGGGAAACCTCTCCACACCTTATTCTACCACCTCATGTCCAGAAATGAGTGCTGTGCCGGTGCCACACTGTCCTGCCTATTTACTCTTTAATGTCTGTTTAATTTATACTACTTACTGTATCGTTTCTAGTTGCACCTTCTTCCCGGAGTAAAGTCGTTTCACGCCGCTGTTTACTTGTACATGGATAGAATGACAGTAAAAGCCCCTTGTCTTGATTTGAACTAACATGACTTGTAACACCTTATGAGTGCATTCAGATAGCACTGCGAAATGTTTTAGAGGAACAAGCTTATACTTTGTCACCCATCTCTGTGTCATCCAGCCTTAATGATGGCAACCGCTTATTATTCACAGAACCATTTGGCTTCATTCAAGGGTTGTCCAGAAACCACAAACGCTCTTGGCCTCCCTGTAGCCATTGTGGTTTGAAGGCTGTATGTGAAAATAAATTCTCCCTTGTCCAAAGTGTTCTCCCAATCACGGCTGATTCCAGCTAGATAAGTCTAGAGACCTCAAACGGCAGCAATCTATTCTGCTGCATCTTCAGCGGGCAGAATGTTAAGCAGTCTTTCACACACGCTAACTGGGAATTTAGCACAGTCCAGATAATGGCTCAGGCAAAAAGCCATTCACCAAGACCGCCAGACTCCATCCACCCACTTTGAATTAGAATTCACGATGCCCCTCGTCTTTCTGTTTGCTGAAGAGGGAAGAAAATATAATTCCCGGTTTTTCCCAGATCCTCCAAGGAAGGAGCGGATGGGACGTGACTCGGCTTATTGAGAAATGACATTCACTTATTCCCCAACCCTCTTAAAAGAAAGGTCCGGCAAAGTATTATATTATGTCTCACCTTTAAAGCTGTTCTAACGCTGAGATTAAAGCTGAAACATCTGACATTTCGGGTCATTGATATTCTGCGGAGGACTCTGGCGCGCTTTCCATCCAGATCCATCTTGGATGTTTTATTATGGAAAGCACACCGACCTGAAACGAATGACTTTTTTGCTCATCTGAGGGCAGCCGAAAGATATTCCGCCTCGGAGGTGCAAGAATGTGGCATATTTAATATAAGGTATGTATTCTCCTAATTACCATTCATTAATAAATTCAGCAACACTTCGAATGAATCCTGTATTTATAATGCACTATGAATGCATTATATGGCATACATAACACCTTATAACACATGACATAAGCTGGTTTAAAGTCAATGAAACGTTTTTAATAACATACATAATACTTACAAGCAATGCATGCAAGAGTATGCAACTTGATAATGCCAGGCTTCATAACACCTTATAACATCTGTCCATAAGAACACTGTAGACACTAATCCTGTAACGCACCATAATGCAAGTTTTATGCCAGACCACTACAGCCTTTATGTAAAGTGAGTTATATAATTTAAATGTTTAATTAATTAAATTTCAGTACATTGTATGTTATAAAGCATTATAAGTGGTCTTTACAGGCTCTGGATGAAGTTAGATTGTCAGACAGGTAATATAGTGTGAGTATGTTGCTCAGCTTTCTTTTAGGACTTGAATAAGCAGAATACAGTACAGCATTTATGCTTATAAGGTTCTTATGAACAGATGTCATAGTGCATTATAACACCTGACGTTATAAAGTTGTATACTCAGGTTTTATAAAGTGTTCTGCATGTCATTATGAGTGGTTGTAGGTAATTATACAAGAATACGCCTGGTATTATAAGGCATTATGTATGTCTTATAACACATTATAAGTGCATTTAGATAGCATTATGAATACAGGATTTATATGTATGATAAAATTCTACATTTTTATAGGATAAAAAAGAAAAACGCAAGCAAAATGCAAAAATTGTCTGTAACAGTTATGAATTTGGCATCCTTAACGCATTATAAGCACATTCATAAAGATCTACAAAACATCCGTAATTTGTCGTACTTGACACAATCCTTTATAACTGCACCTAAATGATCAGATTGGTGCATATAAACCGTTGCACCCCCACAGTATAAGGTTTTATGGCACAAAGTGTCATAACGCATTATAATTCATATACTGTATCTAACATTGGTGACAGCATCATAAACCTAGCAACAAATATTGTGGTCGTTCATACGATGTCTAAACTCTAACATACTCTCAGATGTTCCCCAGTATCTTCAAAATGAATATAGCTTAATAACTGCAATGAACAGGCAATGTATACTTATAAGCTCTCTATACAGACTTCAGGTAAAATGATGTTGTTGGGCAGCTCTATGAATTAGTATATGTTAATACAAGCACATAACACAAACTGCCTTCAACAACTAGAGATTATGTCAGTGATCTCAGGAATATACAGGTTATAATGCATTATGTCACTTTGTACTATGAAACTTTATACTGTGGTGTTAACATTGATAAATCTTTCTATGAATCAGGTATCCATAATATAAGACCTTTCTTAAAGATCTATAAAGCATTTATAATGTTTTATAATGCTTGACATAAGCTTTTGCAACTGTACATAAATGTTCATAGTCACACTTAAACTGGTATAACATCGCATCATAAGGCTCCATAGCACAAACATAGATTTTTCCTGTTCTTAACATGTATCATAAAGCTTAATACCTTCATCCACATAATGCATTCATTCACAGAGCTTATAAGAGTTCATTAGAAGTATCCTGAGGAACTCATATCCTGAGGAACAGGGAGTGGTCTTACTGTGGGTCTCGATATAAAGCATTATGCAAATGAACACGTCGTTAGTTATTTAGCTTTATAATACCAGGTTCACAGATAATGTTAATAACAGGGAACTATAAACATTATAATGCATTATGTCTCTTTGAGCTTTGAAGCCCTTAAACTATTGTGTTATAACAGTTTATGAACATATATGCACAAATGTTCAAAGGCCTATGTCTTGTATTATGAATCACTATAAAGACTTCATAGATCTTTATGAATGCAGTTATAATGCATTATAGATAACTGATTCATTCAGAAAGTGCTACCACAACAGTTCATGTGTGAGATTATGAACATATATGCAAAGTAAGGCCTATGTCTTGTATCATGAATCATTATAAAGACTTTATAGATTTTTATGAATGCAGTTATAATGCATTATAGATATCTGATTCATTCAGAAAGTGTTACCACAACAGTTCATGTGTGAGATTACGAACATATATGCAAAGTAAGGCCTATGTCTTGTATCATGAATCATTATAAAGACTTTATAGATCTCTATGAATGCAGTTATAATGCATTATAGATAACTGATTCATTCAGAAACGTGTTACCACAACAGTTCATGTGTGAGATTATTGAACATATATGCACAGTTATAAAGACCTATGTGTCTATGTATTATGAATCATTATAAAAACTTTATAGATCTTTATGAATTGCAGTTTATAATGCAATTATAGATACATGATTCATTCAGAAAAGTGTTCCCACAACAGTTCATGTGTGAGATTATGAACATATATGCAAAGTAAGGCCTATGTCTTGTATCATGAATCATTATGAAGACTTTATAGATCTTTATGAATGCAGTTATGATGCATTATAGATACCTGATTCACAGAAAGTGTTACCACAACAGTTCATGTGTGAGATTATGAACATATATGCAAAGGCCTATGTCTTGTATCATGAATCATTATAAAGACTTTATAGATCTTTATGAATGCAGTTATAATGCATTATAGATACATAATGCAACCTGCCACAGCAGCTCCTCTGCAACTTCTACAGATCCACCGTGGAGAGCATCCTGACAAGCTGCATCACTGTGTGGTATGGTAGTGCCACCTCTGCTGAGCGCAAGGCCCTGCAGAGGGTGGTAAAGACTGCACAGCACATCACTAGCATCTACCTCTGTCTCCTTCCCACCTAACCCATAACAGGACATCTACGACAAGAGATGTCTGATGAGGAAAGCAGTCCACATATCCTCAGCACCCCACACACCCCAGCCATCCCCTCTTCCAAACCTCTGCCCTCCGGAAAGAGTACCAGGAACATCCGAGCCAGAACCACCAGGTTCAGGAAACAGTTTCTACCGAGTACTAGCTGTCTAAACCTTGGTCACAACCAGCAGCGCCTAACAGAACATGGACCCACAGACACTAAGACTGCTACTGATTTGTAGTTCCCTCTACCTCACAGGACTGTTCGCACCGCACTTTAACTCACCTGTATACTTGAACATCCAGTTTTGTTTTATTTTTATCCCATATTTATTATATATACTGAACAATCTGTTACAAGCATTGGGCTGTACATACATTAAGCTGCTATTAAGCTGCATTTCACCCACCTGGCACTGTAACCTTTATATATTCATAATGGTTCAACCACATACTTACTGATACGGGCGCTACTACTTTTGCACATGTCCTTTGCACAGTACACATACTGTACACATACTGTACTGTTTCGCACACATTGTTTTGTTTTGTCTATTGTCTGTATGCACACATTGTTTTGTCTATTGTCTTTGCACTACGCTATTTATATATATATATATATACATATTATTCACTGCACTGGAAAAGGAGCCTGACCGTGTTTCGTTATACTGTACAACCCTGTATTGGTATAATGACAATAAAGTTGAATTGAATTGAATTGAATTGAATACCTGATTCATTCAGAAAGTGTTACCACAACAGTTCATGTGTGAGATTATGAACATATATGCACAGTTAGAAAGGCCTATGTCTTGTATCATGAATCATTATAAAAACTTTATAGATCTTTATGAATGCAGTTATTGAATGCCACTTGATAGGATACCTTATTAATGAAAGTGTTACCTAACAACAGTTTCTGTGTGAGATTATGAACATGTAATGTACAGTTACAAAGAACTATGTCTTGTATCATGATATCATTTTATATAAGACTGTCGTATAGATCTTTATGAAATGCAGTTATAATGCATTATAGATAAACCTGATTACAGAAAGTGTTACCCAAACAGTTCATGTGTGAGATTTATGAAACATATATGCACATTAGAAAGACCTATGTCTTGTTATCATGAATCGTTATAAAGACTTTGTTAGATCTTATGAAGCAGTTATAATGCATTATAGATAACTGATTCAATTCAGAAAGTGTTACCTCACAACAGTTCATGTGTGAGATTACGAAACATATATGCAAATATAAGCCTATGTCTTGTATCATGAATCATTATAAACACTTTATAGATCTTTATGAACTGCAGTTATATATTCCATTATAGTCTAACTGATTCATTCCCCCCCAGAAAGTGTTACCACAACAGTTCTTGTGTGAGATTATGAAACATATATGCACAGTTAGAAAGACCTATTTCTTGTATTATGAATCATTATAAAGACTTTTATAGTATCGTTATGAATGCAGTTATAATGCATTATAGATACCTGATTCCATTCAGAAGTGCTACCCCACAACAGTTCATGTGTGAGATTATGAACATATAGGCCAAAGTAAGGCCTATGTCTTGTATCATGAATCATTATGAAGACTTTATAGATCTTTATGAATGCAGTTATAATGCATTATAGATACCTGATTCATTCAGAAAGTGTTACCACAACAGTTCATGTGTGAGATTAGGAACATATATGCAAAGTAAGGCCTATGTCTTATATCATGAATCATTATAAAGACTTTATAGTTCTTTATGAATGCAGTTATGATGCATTATAGATACCTGATTAATTGAAAGTGTTACCACAACAGTTCATGTGTGAAATTAGGAACATATATGCACAGTTAGAAAAGACGATATGTGCATTGTATCATGAATCATTATAAAGACTTTTTATAGATCTTTATGAATGCAGTTATATGCATTATAGGGATACTGAATTCATTCAGAAAGTGTTACCACAACAGTTCATGTGTGAGATTAGGAACATATATGCAAAGTAAGGCCTATGTCTTATATCATGAATCATTATAAAGACTTTATAGTTCTTTATGAATGCAGTTATGATGCATTATAGATACCCTGATATTCATTCAGAAAGTGTTACCACAACAGATTTCATGGGTGAGATTATGAACATTTACGTATGGCAAAAGTTACAAAGGCCTATGTCTTTGTATCATGGAATCATTATAAAGACTTTATAGATCTTTATGAATGCAGTTATAATGCATTATAGGATACCTGATTCATTCAGAAAGTGGTACCACAACAATTAGTTCATGTGTGAGAGTAATAACAATATATGCACAGTTAGAAAGACCTATGTCTTGTATTATGAATCATTATAAAGACTTTATAGATCGTTATGAATGCAGTTATAATGCATTATAGATACCTGATTCATTCAGAAAGTGCTACCACAACAGTTCATGTGTGAGATTATGAACATATATGCAAAGTAAGTCTACATGTATCAAGGCCCTATGTCTTGTATCATGAATCATTATAAAGACTTTATAGATCTTTATGAATGCAGTTATAATGCATTATAGATACCTGATTCATTCAGAAAGTGTTACCACAACAGTTCATGTGTGAGATTATGAACATATATGCAAAGTAAGGCCTATGTCTTGTATCATGAATCATTATAAAGACTTTATAGATCTTTATGAATGCAGTTATAATGCATTATAGATACCTGATTCATTGAAAGTGTTACCACAACAGTTCATGTGTGAGATTAGGAACATATATGCACAGTTAGAAAGACCTATGTCTTGTATCATGAATCATTATAAAGACTTTATAGATCTTTATGAATGCAGTTATAATGCATTATAGATAACTGATTCATTCAGAAAGTGTTACCACAACAGTTCATGTGTGAGATTACGAACATATATGCAAAATAAGGCCTATGTCTTGTATCATGAATCATTATAAAGACTTTATAGATCTTTATGAATGCAGTTATAATGCATTATAGATACCTGATTCATTCAGAAAGTGTTACCACAACAGTTAATGTGTGAGATTATGAACATTTATGTACAGTTACAAAGGCCTATGTCTTGTATCATGAATCATTATAAAGACTTTATAGATCTTTATGAATGCAGTTATAATGCATTATAGATAACTGATTCATTCAGAAAGTGTTACCACAACAGTTCATGTGTGAGATTATGAACATATATGCACAGTTAGAAAGACCTATGTCTTGTATTATGAATCATTATAAAGACTTTATAGATCTTTATGAATGCAGTTATAATGCATTATAGATACCTGATTCATTCAGAAAGTGTTACCACAACAGTTCATGTGTGAGATTATGAACATATATGCAAAGTAAGGCCTATGTCTTGTATCATGAATCATTATGAAGACTTTATAGATCTTTATGAATGCAGTTATAATGCATTATAGATACCTGATTCATTCAGAAAGTGTTACCACAACAGTTCATGTGTGAGATTATAAACATATTTGCAAAGTAAGACCTATGTCTTGTATCATGAATTACATAATTCATGATACAAGACATAAATGTTTGTAACTAACATTTATGTACAGTTACAAAGGCTTTTGTCAAGTATTATAAAGTATTATGAATGTTTCATTGATCTTTATGAATGCAGTTATAATGCAATATGTATAACTGATTCATAGAAAGTGTTAGAGTGTCATCATGGAACACAGGTATAGGAAGGTTGTTTGGTAAGCACTGCTGTATAACACAGTTAAAGCAGTTAGTGGAAGGACAAGGTAAGTGGACCGTAAATGTGTGGGGCCCGGCCTTACTCAGTGCCGTTCAATAGCTGGGATCCGTTTTGGAGTGTGCTCTCAAAGTAGCCAGCCAAGGTCTCATAAATTTCCACAAACTGTAATTATCATGGTGGCCTATTATCTATCCTAATCACCATAGACACAATTAGCGGCAAACAGCATGCATGAGGAACCGGTTCTGAAAAATCTCAACCGGTCAAGGATAATGCCATAACCGGAACACAGATTCCCTCACGTTTCACGAAACCCGGGAGAATGTGAAGACTGGTAGTCTTTTTAGCTTATGGAGCTCTGCCTTCACCACCAACGTGTGCAATAGACTCACCAACACCTGGTCTACAGTGGTCCTGCGGTCGGAAATGATGAATGGGGTGAAGGGCGGGTGATAAATAGTGCATGACAGCAGAAGGATGTGGTCTGTAATCGTATAGCTCTGTAGTAGAGCTATAAGATAGCCGGAATGAATGAAGTGGCCAGAGCGTGGACTGTATAGAGGTGGTAACCGTATAGCTGAAACAGCGACTGTATAAATAGCTGGATTGGAATCGGTAGGGTGCCATAAAACAAGATGAAATATATCTGAGTCAGCAGAGTAAACACATCGACCCAAAGCAGCTGAGCTCAGCCTTGAAGCGCCGCCTTCCTTTGGGAGGGTAGGAAGAACTATCAAGAGTAGAAGCTAAGTGGCTTGAGTTGATTCAAACCTTAGAAGGAGAAAATATTGAACCGACTATAGAAATTAAGCTCAGCTCACAACGTCACATCGCCAGCTGAGGGCGCAGCTGCTGGCCTGCTATGCATACGACTGGCGAAATTCGTGAGGGCACTTCTTGGACCTGCTTTAGACTCATGCTGCTTCCTCTGCAGCCATTTCACAATCTCTTGCCTATACAGTGTTTCCCCAGTGTGGTCATTTCAGGGCTCTTACTGCTGCTGCCACAATGATCCCCCCCAGTGGGAAGCCCTATGCATGGTGCCCAGGGAGCAGTTGGGAGTTAGGTTAAGTGCTTTGCTCAAAGTTGTTGCAGGGAACTGACCAGCGAGACTCCGGTCGAAAGGCTGGTTCCCTAACCTCCAGCCCAAGACTCTACAAAACTTGAATACCGTACCTCACTTTGCCTTGCTAATCTCGAAAGTTAGCATGTAATAAGAAATATCAAGAGTAGAAGCTGATTGGTTACAGTGGCTAATTCAAAATGTTGATTCAAACTCTGGACGCAGTAACTATCGAACTGACCATAGCATTGACCATCAAGGTCAAGCTCAGGTCACAATCTCAGATCACCAGCTGAGGGCTTCGCTGATAGCTGGCCATGCATACGATTGGTTAAATTCGTGAGGGCACTTCTGGGACCTGGTTTAGATTCACGCTGCTTCCTCTGCAGCCATTTCACAATCTCCTGCCAACTGCTGGCTTCCTGGTGTGGCCATTTCAGAGCTCCTCCTGCTGCTCTACCTGCCTTGGGCTTTCCATATTTGCACATGGAGGAGCAGGGAGAACTGGAATTAGAGTTCAGAACCATTTGCCAAATCTTATTTCAGCCTACCACAACTGAGTTAGCATCTTTGTTTGTATTGATTTTCTGAGTTTACAGAAGTAGCTGAGTTGGCCGGTTAGCATAAAGGCAGCTATGCTAACCACTATACCATCAACAGTCCCAGAACTGAGCCGTGTCACTAAATATAATTATTTTCTTGGTCCAAGTGGTCTTGAATGCACTTTTTAACGAAGCCTACAGTCTACCATAACTGTGTACAAGGATCAGTTGATCATTAGTGGCAACGTCCTCATAATACTGGTGAAAATTCACACTTTATTGCGAGATTGGCTTCACAAAGTGTTAGCAAAAGTCCCACCAAAGCTAAGTAGTGCACAACCCACTGCAATGTGTAATATGCAGACATTATTTATGCATATATATATATATATATATATAATTATTATTATTACATTTTATGCATTTTCTAAAGTTAATTAGTTATAACAATGCTTGATAGCCTCCGACTAACTCAAGTCTACTTACATATGTCAGGACCACATAAGCTCACCAGACAGAAACATAGTCACCTTGCATGTTTAAGGTGGTAGTAACTTCAGGATGATGGGGTTGTGAGTGACGGGATCCATAGATTGGAAAGAGGTGGGACAGTGCAGTAAATGTCTCCATCTGTGGAACATATCTCCAGAGCAGATGCTAATGTTTGGCTAAAAGGAATGACAGAGCATGTGGGCGTGGCCAAAGACCATAGTGTGAAGGAAGTAGCTGAATCTACAGGTGTATGGAAGCGTAGGGTTATGCGGGTCTACCAGCAGTGGCTGAAATTCCAGTCTACAGGGAATTCTCCTCGGAATTGTACCAGGGAAGTCGTCCACCAAATCTGGCACCAGAGTGTTTAAACATTATTGGTTATTGGTGCTGGTGGAGGTACTAGTTACGATTCAGTCACAGTGTGAGCTCACGGTATACACATTGTCCATTGACTGGTTCCTTAAAGTAACATCAGATATGTAAGAGAAGATACTGCCTGAAGGCTATTAGGATACCTAAGCTAGCTAGCACTTTTTAACAGTTTCTGGTAATAGACTTTCTACTTCACGACTTCGCTATCAAGCAGATGTTTACCCCTAACATCAACTACACCCAAAAGACTATATGCATGTACCAAACTAATTAGGCTGCTGATTGGCTACTGGCATGCTATTAACGTCAGTACTTACTTAAACCCACTTCCTGTATTTCATATCCACATTGGCTTAAGCACAACCCAACATTGACCTGTAACTTAAAAGAAGGGATTGCTGTTATGGGAATCAATATCTATCAAGTCAAGGTATCAACACGGAGCTGTTCATGTGGATCCGTCCAACACCCTGTTGGTGGTGCAACAGGATGTTCCACCATTCCTCCTATTAATATTAGAGCTCAACCATAACCAAGTTGTAAGTCAGAACCAGACCTGGCCTCACCTGACCCATATCTTCAACATTTGAGCCAGAACCTGACCCAACCAATAGTACCGATTTTGGAATCAGAAACCAACCTTGCCCAACCTGGGTCACAATGTTTAAGAATGAGAACCAGACCTTGCCAGACCTGATTCAGATCATCAAGTCAGGACCTGAACTAGCTCAACCCAAAGCGCCGAGCGTTGAGCCAAAAACCTGACATGACCTTACAAAACGCTCCATGTTTAGAGTCAGAACCGTACCAGACCTAACCTGAAACATATCCTCTGAGCCAGAACCTTGACCCAACCAACAGGACCAAGTTTGGAATTAGACACCAAACTAGCCCATTACCATGTTTTAGAATCAGAACCAGACCTTGCCAGACCTGATCCAGATCATCAAGTTTTAAGTCAAAACCTGAGCCGGCTAAACCCAAAGCAGCATGTTTGGGTCAGAACCAGACCTGGACTTACCTAACCCACATCCTCAGAGTTTTGAACACCCTGTTGGTAGTGCATGGGTAAGTATGTTCCACCATTGCTCCTTAGGATTAGTGCTATCATGGGTAATTATGTTCCACCACCTTGCTCCTGATAGGATTAGAGCTGACTAAACCCAAAGCACCAAGTATGTGTCAGAACCAGACCTGGACTTACCTGACCCATATCGTCAACATTTGAGCCAGTTCCTGACCCAACCAATTGGACCAATTTTGGAATCAGAACCCATCCTAGCCCATCCCGGATCACCATGTTTTAGAAGCAGAACCAGACCTTGCCAGACCTGATCCAGATCATCACGTTTTAAGTCAAAACCTGAGCCGGCTAAACCCAAAGCACCATGTTTGGGTCAAAGACCTTAACTGACTGAACACCCTGTTGGTTGTGCATGGGTAAGTATGTTCCACCATTGCTACTTAGGATTCACCAAGCATCAAGTTCTAAGTCAGAACCAGACCCGGCCTCACCTGACCCATATCATCAACATTTGAGCCAGAACCTGACCCAACCAATAGCACCAATTTTGGAATCAGAACCCATCCTTGCCCAACCTAGGCCACCATGTTTTAGAATAAGAACCAGACCTTGCTAGACCTGATTCAGATCGTCAAGTTTTAAGTCAAAACCTAAACTGGCTAAACCCAAAGCACCATGTTTGAGTCAGAACCAGACCTGGACTTACCTAACCCACATCCGCAGAGTTTTGAACACCCTGTTGGTGGTGCATGGGTAATTATGTTCCACTATTGCTCCTTAGGATTAGAGCTCACCAAGCACCAAGTTCTAAGTCAGAACCAGACCTGGCCTCACCTGACCCATATCATCAACATTTGAGCCAGAACCTGACCCAACCAATTGGACCAATTTTGGAATCAGAACCCAACCTAGCCCATCCCGGACCACCATGTTTTAGAAGCAGAACCAGACCTTGCCAGACCTGATCCAGATCGTCAAGTTTTAAGTCAAAACCTGAGCCGGCTAAACCCAAAGCACCATGTTTGAGTCAGAACCAGACCTGGACTTACCTAACCCACATCCTCAGAGTTTTGAACACCCTGTTGGTGGTGCATGGGTTTGTGGAGTATGTACGCCATAGGCCCACAGGACTAGAGCTCTGGGATCAGCTCTCCATCCTGACTAGGTGAACCGGATCCCACCAATCTACATGTTCACGGCCGAATTCTCATTACCTCTAAGCTGCTTCAAGCAACTGGCAATAAGACGAAACAGTCAATATCTGTGTTCATGCTGTTCCATGGAGCGTACCTGGCAAACTTTCCATCTGGTGCTGCTGAGAGTGTCTCGTCTCAGCTTTAAAGGCCTCTGACATGTGTCCTATGACACGAAAGCTGTTTGATTATTTATACTTGATCTCTCTGCTGCAGGTGAAGGAAGAGCTCTCTCATCTCACGGTTGAGCTGGTCCTCTGATCTCCATGCAGGTGTCATGCTGTCATGCTTTGTGCATTGGTACAAAGGTAAAACAGGTCTCCCTCTCTGAGAAACCGACAGACAGAATGACAGTCACAAATACATATTTTCAGGAGGCATGAGTGATTAGAGCGCTGTATATTCCAGGCTGGTCGGAACAAGCGGATGAAATATGGGACTGGTTTACAGCCGGGACTTTGATCTACAAGCTGATGTGAGCAGAAACTGAGATGTTAATGCTAATGACCCACTGGACAGCCAGAGCTAGAGACAGAGGCAGATTGTGGCCCTCATGAGTCTCCAAACCGGAACAGGTTCCCAACGTTCTTAACCTTAAATGTATGCTAATTTAATCTGACCTTAAAAACCCTAACCCTAACCGGGCCTGAAAACATTCTGATCAAGTCTGTCCAAGTTTTGAGTCAGAACCTGGCCTGACCCAACCCAAGGACCAAGTGTGGAGTTGAAAACTGAACATGACCCACCAAAATGCACCACGAAGTCAGATCCAGACCTGGCCAGACCTGCCCACATCCTCAAGTTTTGAGCCAGAACTTGACCCAATCCAGTCTGACCTAAACTAGTCCCTCCCAGAGCAGCATGTTTTAGAATTATAAACATACCTTGCCTTACTTGATCCAGTCCAAACGTGACCCGGCCCAACCCAAAGGGTCAGGCACTGAGCCAAACAACTGACATGACCTAACAAACCGCATCATGACCATGAGTCAGAACCAGACCTGACCAAACCTCACCCATGTCCTTAAGTTTTGAGCCAGCACTTGACCCAATCCAGTCCGACTTTAACTAGTCCCTCCCAGAGCACCATGTTTTGGAATTATAAACATACCTTGCCTTACCTGATCCAGTCCAAACCTAACCCGGCCCAACCCAAAAGACCAGGCATTGAGCCAAACAACTGGCATGACATAAAAAATGCATCATGACCATGAGTCAGAACCAGACCCAGCCAGACCTGAAACATGTCCTTAAGTTGTGAGCCAGCACCTGACCCAACCCAACCCGACCTAAACTAGTCCATCCCAGAGCACCATGTTTTGGAATTATAAACATACCTTGCCTTACCTGATCCAGTCCAAACGTGACCCGGCCCAACCCAAAAGACCAGGCACTGAGCCAAACAACTGACATGACCTAACAAAACACATCATGCCCATGAGTCAGAACCAGACCTGACCAAACCTCACCCATGTCCTTAAGTTTTGAGCCAGCACTTGACCCAACCCAACCTAAACTAGTCCCTCCCAAGGCACCATGTTTTAGAATTATAACCATACCTTGCCTTACTTGATCCAGTCCAAACGTGACCCGGCCCAACCCAAAGGACCAGGCACTGAGCCCAACAACTGACATGACCTAACAAAACGCATCATGACCATGAGTCAGAACCAGACCTGGCCAGACCTGACACACATCCTCAATTTTTGAGCCAACACTTGACCCAACCCAACCCGACCTAATCTAGTCCCTCCCAGAGCACCATGTTTTAGAATTATAACCATACCTTGCCTTACCTGATCCAGTCCAAACCTGACCTGGCCCAACCCAAAGGGTCAGGCACTGAGCCAAACAACTGGCATGACCTAAAAAAATGCATCATGATCATGAGTCAGAACCAGACCCGGCCAGACCTGACCCACATCCTCAAGTTTTGAGCCAGCATTTGACCCAACCCAACTTGACCTAAACTAGTCCCTCCCAGAGCACCATGTTTTAGAATTATAAACATACCTTGCCTTACTTGATCCAGTCCAAACGTGACCCGGCCCAACCCAAAAGACCAGGCATTGAGCCAAACAACTGACATGACCTAACAAAACGCATCATGACCATGAGTCAGATCCAGACCTGGCCAGACCCAACCCACATCCTTAAGCTTTGAGCCAGCACTTGACCCAACCCAACCCGACCTAAACTAGTCCATCCCAGAGCACCATGTTTTAGAATTATAACCATACCTTGCCTTACTTGATCCAGTCCAAACATGACCCGGCCCAACCCAAAGGACCAGGCATTGAGCCAAACAACTAGCATGACCTAACAAAATGCATCATGACCATGAGTCAGAACCAGACCCGGCCAGACCCGACCCATGTCTTTAGACTTTTGCGCCAGTACTTGACCCAACCCAGTCCGACCTAAACTAGTCCCTCCCAGAGCACCATGTTTTAGAATTATAACCATACCTTGCCGTACTTGATCCAGTCCAAACGTGACCAGGCCCAACCCAAAGGACCAGGCACTGAGCCACACAACTGTCATGACCTAACAAAATGCATCATGACCATTAGCCCGAATCTGACCTGGCCCAACCCAAAGGACCAAGCACTGAGCCAAACAGTGACCATGAGTCAGAACTAGACCTGGCCTGACCTGACCCATGTCTTTAGATTTTTGAGCCAGCACTTGGCCCAGCCCAGTCCGACCTAAACTAGTCCATCCCAAGGCACCATGTTTTAGAATTATAACGATACCTTGCCTTACCGGATCCAGTCTGAACATGACCCGGCCCAACACAAAACGACCATCATGTCCAGTTTTTGAGTCAGCACTTGAACCCAACCTGGCCTAGTCCCTCCCAACCATGTTTTAGAATTATAACCATACCTTAAGTTTTGAGCCAGAAGGCATTGCGCCAAACAACTGACATGACCTAACAAACCGCATCATGACCATGAGTCAGATCCAGACCCGACCCGCATCCTTAAGTTTTGAGCCAGAACTTGCCCCAACCCTGCCCAATATAGCTCATCCCAGACATTGTCTCAAATACCAAACAGCTTTCCTTGGAATAATAGCTTTCATGGCCACTAGGGGGCACCAACAGAAAACAGGTACTTTCAGTACTCATTAAAGGAAGTAGGGTAGTACTTCCTGGAGGGAAGCTGGAGAGTGTTGGAAACACATGTGACCCCGGTGGGTCCTTAGCTCTCTTTAACTCCTTCCATCAAGCATTGAGTCAAAAACCCAGACCTAATCTAACAAACTGTCCCAATCAGACCTGACCTGATCGGCTTCATATTCTCAAGTTTTGATCCAGAATTGAACCCAACCTAGCTAATCTGACTCCCAACACAGAACCTAGCGACATCCGGAGCCTTGTGGACCTCGGTGCTGAGTTCCATCAACAACATGAAATGGTGACTGTAGTATACAAAACGGAACAGTACAGAACAAGAACGGTGAAGGTGGGCTGGGAGTACCTAAATGTGAAACCTGAGCCCAACCCATCAGGCCCCATCAAGCTTGGGCAAATATTTCCCGCTCTTATATAGAGATTGTTTATTCCAAGTAATGCAGAATCACTTCCAGTGATGTGACAGTAATGAGATTCTGAAGGATCTGCTGCTACTTCCCAATCAAACACAGTAAACTGGCCATGTTTTATTGAACAGCCGCTCCGGAAAGGCTGAAAATAGACACTCGGCCTGACAGAGGCCCTACCGGGAACCTGCTGTTTTTCTCAGAGCTCAGGTCAGACCATGAGCAGCAACTTGGATCAAAACATTGACTTCCGATCAGACTTAAAGGCCCTAACCCGACATCACGGCTCTACAAGACGTGCGGCTTCCCGATCTCATGGGGTTCGTTCGTGCATGTGAGCGAACAACAATGGAACGCAAGCGGCTGCAGGCATTTGATTGATTCGTGTTGGATCCTGCTGGGAGGCGACACCCTGTCTATCAGTCATCATCATCTTCAATCAACTTCAGACGTTTATTTTCCAAACAGGAAGCTGCTGGTGGGGTTCGGGTTGTGGTAGTGTTTTGATTGGGAGGGGAGAAAACTATCCATACATGGATACTACACCAAAGCCAAACTACGAAACCCAAGAGGGCCAACCCATAAGAATGAAACTTGGTGGGTAGGTTTGACATTGTGAGGCATGCCGGAAAGGAGCTGCATCGTACAGCTCTGGGAAAGAAGAATGGGCTTATCAACATACGGCATGACATACCGGTCATTACCACAGTAGACTTTTGATGGCAGTGAATAGAAGATAGTACATACAAGCGACATGAAGGATCTGGGAGACCTACAGAAACCAAGGACAGAGAGAACCAACACATTGTCCAACATGCACAGAGTAACCCAACATTCATAGAGCAGTAATACCATCCGTGAGTCATCCTGTTAGCGGCAGCACCGTTAGCAGATGGCTGCACAACGCATACAGACCGCTATGGCGTCTGCCCACGTCACCGCCACCAAACACTGCAGTGGTGTCGTACCAGACTGTCATGGAGTGACTCACAACGGCAGCGGGTCATCTTCAGTGACGAGTCCCGCTTTAGTCTTGGTGGAGACGCCCAACGAATCCGTGTGTGGAGGCACTGTGGTCAGCACCAAGATGAACGTTTTTTGTCGTCACCCAGCCAGAAGGCCTGGTGTCACCCAACCTCCACCCTACCGCACCATCTGCAGGAACTGTGTGAGGATATTCAAGCTGCATGGGATGGATTATCACAGGACACCATCAGGAACCTCTACAGCTCCATACCGAGACGTCTGGCATGTTGGTTTAGCCCAACGCCATACTGAGAGACAGACTTCTGTATGTGTAGCTCAATGAATATTGATCATATCAGTCTAAATGTATCATCAGTTATTGATCCTGGTCACCTTTATCTTCCCTCCCAACACCATTGCAACCCCACACCTCCTCCTGGGTGCAGCTGT
The DNA here is from genome assembly GCA_024036415.1 of Prochilodus magdalenae. Lineage (NCBI taxonomy): Eukaryota > Metazoa > Chordata > Actinopteri > Characiformes > Prochilodontidae > Prochilodus > Prochilodus magdalenae. The sequence continues at coordinate 65,021 of JAMWET010000914.1, forward strand.
TCTTTTGCTACTACCTGCTACTCCTGCAGGTTTAGTTTACGGCACATTAAGGCTAATGTAGCAGGGAAGTGAGACGTAAGTGGCAGTTACCCAGTGTTAACCCAGCACTGTCAATAACTGAGTTGTATGGTACGTTTAAGGGCACGGTGAGAATAGGACCGTCATTCCATATTCATGCCTCGAGTGTCTTTCAGGGTCCAAAGATTGCATTGGATCCCAAAATCAAACAGCAATGATGGAACCTGTGAACCATTTCATGATCCATCACTGGGAGGTTAAACGGGGTTTCAGTTCTGCCAGCTCTAATCCACTTCAGGGACCAAACTTCTAGGCCTTCGTCTTTTCGGTACACCACAGTGCAGAGTCCCTTGTTGTTTGAATAGATGTGGGGTCCAAAAACTACTCAACTGTCATTCCGTTGCTTTCCTTGCCATGAGGAAGAGAAGAGGAAATGGCTGCTGTTGATAAGGTATGTTCCAATTCTTAAACGCTTAAAGAAAAACAATGTCTGGGGCCAATGCAGTACTCACAACTCAACAACCCCATAACCAATATTGAGGGTATACTCAAAAGGTCAGTGTGGCTTTCAGTAGTGGGTCCAACACTAGCTAGGTTATCTAGCTCTCTCTTGTTAGCACCCATTGGCAAAAGCGAAACTGGGGATCCCTTGATGTGTAGCTTATGGGTGGAGGTTCTGTACTTTGTTTGTCTGGGTGGAATCTGGTTGGAACACCCAAGTGAGCCAGCAGAGCAGTGGCACTGGAGGCAGGGGGGTGGGTTAAGTACCTTGCTGAAATGAACCAACCACATGTTGTGGTGCGAAGGTAAGGTAGCTAACTTTAGCTAACGCAATCTCGTTCAGGTTTGCACTCCTGGTGTAAAGTCTGAGTGACAAAGTTCACTTTGACTTTGATTTTAGCTAGCTAGCTAGCTGTCTTCTTTAGCCTTTGCCTAAACGATTAGCCTGCCAAGCATAAGGATAAGAAACACCCTATAAAACCTGTAGCCTATATCCAAGGCATCCAAGTTTAGTTTTGGCCAGTGGGTGCTAACGTTAGCTAGGTAAGATAGTAGAGCCCACCGGCACCAAACTTTGCTTTTCTTTATTGATCGAAGGATTCTAGCTCGCCATGTCAACTGCACATCATGTTCACTTTCTCATTGCAACTAAAGCAGGAGAATAACAGTTAGTAGGGTCTTTTTGGGGAGCGGGTTTTGGGGGGCTCAGGCAATGCAGTTTTTGTACCAGGATAAAGAGCGATGTAACAGATTGTATTTTCCAATTTGCCACAGATTTCCGTCCTTCCTTTCTTTCTTTATTTCTAGATTGTTTGTATGGCTGATTTCCCCCTGAAGCATTCTCCTGACTAGCCTGCATTACCAGACGCTTAGCTCTTAAACAAGAAAGCAATCGTCGTCATCTGAATTGGAATTTGTTGTTGCTGGGCTTTTGGCAGTTGAGTTGATGGTTTCATACACAGCCTCCTTTATTCCATGCTTAGGCTGTTGAAGTAACACTATCTCTCCTCGGAGGCTCATTTCAAACAGCACGCTAATTAAAAAGGCCAGCGTGGAAATTCAAGGTTAATTATTTTATTTCATGTCGCTCTGCGATTCCTCTTTATCGCTAATTTCCATTTTGCTTTTGCATTGCCTGCGAATGGACCAAGATTAGATGCACATCTAATCTAACTCTCTTAAGCGTTTGCCATAGATACATAACAGAGAAACGTGAACTCCTCAGAGGCTGAAATATATCCCACTTCTAAATGTTCATACTGGCTCTAGGAGGGATCAACTGAATGAACTCATCACATGATCCTAACCACCCACCAGGTTAACCCCTTAAACACCCCAGTCTGTCTACATCCCAATGCTTATTACTCAGTAACTACATGGACTACAATGCAAGCTACCCCAGTTATCCATAACTTTAATAAAGGTTTGCATCCCTAGCGACAATCCAATCCGTCCAATCCCACTTTCTGTTCACTTTGCACATTACGCTGGAGTAGCACTCCAGAAGAAGCTTACTGAGCAGCAACCTGAAAGCTGTACCCTCTAAACTCTGCTCATATACAACCTGCACATACAGACTTTGGACCAACAGGTCGTACCCATTGAGCCTGATGCGGAAACTACTCAGCGTTATGCTATCTGCCATGCCAGTCGTTTGCCCCTCTGGTGTTATTATGCATTGCACTCAAGCAGAAAGCCATTTCATTTCCTTCCAGATGTATTTCCGCTATAAAGAGCTCCATGCCACCCTGGCATGCATTGAGAACGCTCAGGCTGTGACAGATTGGTGCAAAGTTAGTGTCCTACATGCACTCAAGGGTGATGGAAATCCGGGCCATTCTAGGTCAAAGTCAAAGCCGGAAGCTCCATTCAACAGAAAGCCCAGTTCCCTTTGTATGCTCCCATAGAGAGAGTCTACATAGCCTGGATGGGCACCTGAATGGGCACCTTTATGGGTCCTGGGTCTTTGTGAGTGTAATATGGGGTAATTATTCGCTTTAATTAGCATTGTCTTCACAGAGTGCGTATGTTTTCATATCTTTAAATGAAGCGCAGACTAGCGCACTTTTACAGATATGGTAATGGCTCTAATATAGCTCATTCTGTTATAACATAGTTCCCTTAGGTTGGAACTAAAGGGCTCATAGCTCAGCCAATGGGCAGTTCAAGTGTCTTGGTGGTTGGTATAGCGTAGTGGGTAACAGCTCCACCTCCTATTCCGTAGACCTAGGTTCTATCCCCTACATGGGCATGCTCCCCATACTATACCAATAAGAATCCTTGGGCGAGAATCCTAGCGCTACCACACCATTGCAAATCACTCTGGATAACATAGTGAATGATGTCGATGTCTGCGATGGGTAGAGCAACTCCAGACCAAAGAATACCAGTGAGTGTTTTCCAAATGTCAAGTTTTTGAAAAACCATTTAACGGACATCATTTAGCAACTGCCCATTGGCTTGAGCCATAGGTACACCTTGGGTGGTTGTTCTTGTCTTGGTTCCCAGTTTACAGAACAGTTTACAGAGGTTAGACTTGTTGTCCGGGATATCCAACTGTACTCTACAGTTGGAGCAGATGGAGATTAGGCCCAAAACACTGGAATATTCCTTGTAATATCTTGGCATTGGCAAAAGCTGGCATCAACATCAAGCTCAGACACGCCACACAGAAACACAAGCCATTCCATCACAAACGTTCTACATCCACATCAAAGAACTGGATTCCTATATCTGATATAATCTTTAAGACTCAGTCGCTGAGTGTAATAAGCCATAACCGCTGCCATCAGTAAACGATTCCACCCTTTAACAGTCAAAGCCCATGAGACTGAACCAGCCAGAAAAGGTAGACAAGCAAAGAGTAGAAGACCAGGCTGATCTTACTGCATCTCCTCAGACGCTCTCCATACGACCAGCTTCATTGTAGCTCAGGTACACTGTCAGGTAAAGGGCAGCACACTTACCTGTGGAGAGAGAAAAAGATAATCAGTACACCAATACCTTCAAACATGAGCTCAGCAGACGAGACACGTCCCTAACACCAGTAACAGCTCTGACTGGATTGGGCATGTACTGGACAAGTCCCTGGATGTAGCCACATCAATGTTCAGACACTCTAACATTAAAGAGTTGGGCAGTTTGTCCAAATTTGGTGGAGGCCTTCCCTGGCACAATTCCGAGCAGAATTCCCTGTAGACTGGGATTTTCCCACTGCTGGTAGACCCGTATGACCATAAGCTTCCATACACCTGCAGATTCAGCTACTTCCTTCACACTATGGTCTTTGGCCACGCCCAAAAACTGTCACTCCTTTTAGCCAATCATTAACATCTGCTCTGGAGCGTTTTCCAAACATGGAACGAGACATTCCCTGCACTGTAGCACCTCTTTCCAACCTATGGATCCCATCACTCACACCCCACAGGTATTTATAGCCCCGTCATGCTTGTGCAGCGCCATCTGCAGGAGCTTGAAGTTACTACCACCTTAAACACACAAAGGTGCCCATTTTTGGTCTGGGTGGCTTTTTTTTTTTTTTTTAAATAAATATGATGAGAGATGATGAAGAGAGATGATTAGAGGTGGATAAGGATACACCATTCCAATGGCATGCAGTCAGGTGAACCCGGATACGCTAGTTTGCCTCTGTGAGTGAATGTGTACATGGATCTGTCTAGTGATGGACTGAAGGCCTGTCCAGGGTGTTTCCTGCTTTCTGCCCAACAAGTGATGGGATTGGCTCCAGCACCACTCGACAACCCAGAATAAGAAGCGGTCTAGAAAATAGATGAATGAATGAATGTCATCTCTGTTGGCCTGGGCATTCATGTGGGTGTCATTTCGACAAGTGGTATCTTTACAAAGGGACCCCAATTGATGGTGATAAAACGATGTCATTGTTCAGGAATGGTTTGAGAACCATGCCAGAGAGTTCCAGGTGTTACCCTGGCCTGCAGCTACCCCACACCGCAATCTATTCAAGCATCTGCCTTGGTGCCAGAAACCACAGGGCACCTTGAGAGGGCTTGTGGAGCTATTTTAGCGGCACCAAGGACAGGATATTGGGCAGGTGGCCATGATGTTTTGGCTCACCTTTGTCATGCCTCACATTTGGGAAGAAGCATGCTGCCCTCTTCTAGGTGTGGATGGTGTGCTTGTATTCAGCTTTCTGATCCGATTTATGGTGTTCCGAAAAACTTAATTAAATTCCGATTTTTTTCTCATTAAGAATGAATAGGCTGGGAAATTGCATTTCAACCTACTGTACTTCTGCTTGACCGACAGACACCGTTCGACATACATCTCAGGGCAGATCCCCAAGCATGAGTTCAATGTTGGTCTGACCCGCACTCATCTGTTTATCTTTTTTCTCCATCCTTCTTTGCTCCAATCGAGTCCCATTCATTTTCAACTCCATTCAAACCCTTGTGTTTCCTTTAACCTACAGCCACCAAACTGCATGTCCTCACTCAGGACAGATCCCCAACCTCTAACCCATAGCCATACTGACCTGCACTCATCTGTGTTTGTTGTTTATTCATCCCTCACTCCTCCCATAGACTCCCATTCATTTTCACCTCCATTCAAACCCTATTGTTTCCTTTAACCTACAGCTACCAAACTACATGTCCTCACCCAGGACAGATCCCCAAACTCTAAACCACAGCCATACTGACCTGCACTCCTCTATGTATCATTTATTCATCCCTCATTCCTCTCATAGAGTCCCATTCATTTACACCTCCATTCAAACCCTACTGTGTCCTTTAACCTCCAGCCACCAAACTGCATGTTCTCACTCAGGACAGATCCCCAAACTCTAACCCACAGCCATACTGACCTGCACTCCCCTGTGTGTCATTTATTCATCCATCGTTTCTCCCATAGACTCCCATTCATTTTCACCTCCATTCAAACCCTATTGGTTTCTTTAAACTACCGCCACTAAACTGCATGTCCTCACTCAGGACAGACCTTCAAACCCTAACACCCAGCCATACTGACCTGCATTTCTCTATGTGTCGTTTATTCATCCCTCATTCCTCCCATAGACTCCCATTCATTTTCACCTCCATTCAAACCCTATTGGTTCCTTTAACCTACAGCCACCAAACTACATGTCCTCACTCAGGACAGATCCCCAAACTCTAACCCACAGCCATACTGACCTGCACTCCTCTATGAGTCATCCCTCGGTTATCCAATAGGCTTCTATTCATTTTTAGCAGCTGACCAATCACTCTGCATGTTCTTTAGGAACCACGCCTTTCTACTTATGAATTAATGTTTATCAGCAATGATTTATTATATAGATGGAAACATCCTGTCAATATAATCAATAACTGTGTGGAATATAATTGCGGAATAAGTAACGTTAGCTGTAGTTCCAGTTTAGAAGACCTTCCATATCTACGATTCTCTAATAATGGATCTGGAACGCTTTAATTCTTCCCATCAGAGGACTCAATCTACTGACTCTACTAACCAGTGTCAAGCCCATCCTATCAATCAAGGACTGCATTCTAAAAACCACAAGTAAAGAGGGAACATGAAAGGAATTCCGAGGTCATTCTGCTCTCCGTCCATGGAAAAGAACAGTGTGCAGTGATTTAGAGCCTTGAACAAACTTGCAACCATTTACCACCAGTCATCCTCACCAGAGAGAGAGAGATGGGTGGTCTGGAGAATTCAAGGGTAAACCACTTTATTTCCCACTCTAGCCGGGGGGCACTGGTGAATACGTAATGGGGAATTGGGTCATCTTTAACACAAATGGGATCCACTTGGCTATAAATACAGCAAAAGAATGCAATTACATGATACCAGGGGCTGAAAGTAACAAATACTACACTGGTAATATTCAGTGCCGGCAATATGATTAGGCCCAGTGGGCATAGAGCCCCCTTATTTTTTATAGCAATGGCCCACCCAAAACGAGTGCTCAGATTTACTCTACATATTAATCTTAAGTATAAATGAACCACAAACCAAACCACCAATCTATAACCCAAACCAATCTAATGAAATCGTGTTGTGTTAATGTATGACCAATTACAAGTCTCAGAACTTACTTAACTCGTTAGGCCTTAACTGACTCGTTAGATCTGGTGATGCCGGTGAATTGTTGGTGTTATGAACTTATCAGCTCCAGTGGCAAGTTATTACCAGGACGTAATCAATTCTCTGAGTCTTAAGACCGCTACACAGCAAAGGACGGCTATCAAAATGAGTCACCTTGTGTGTTTAAGGTGGTAGTACCTTCAGGCTCCTGCAGATGGCGCTACTACATGAGGATGATGGGGCTATAAATCCCTGCGGGGTGTGAGTGATGGGATCCATAGATTGGGAAGAGGTGCTACAGTGCAGGGAATATCTCGTTCCATGTGTGGAAAACACTCCAAAGCAGATGTTAATGATTGGCTAAAATTAGGGACTGAGCATTTGGGCGTGGCCAAAGACCATAGTGTGAAGGAAGTAGCTGAATCTGCAGGTGTATGGAAGCGTATGGTCATACGGGGCTACCAGCAGTGGGAAAATCCCAGTCTACAGGGAATTCTCTACAGGGAATTGTGCCAGGGAAGGCCTCCACCAAATCTGGACCAACTGACCAATTCTTTGATGTACGAGTGTCTGAACAGTGATATGGCTACATCCAGAAACTTGTAACTAGTAAATCTGGCATTTTAAATTACTGTGACTATTTGGGTTGCTTTTGAATATACAATCTATGGCCAAAAGTATGTGGACACCTGACCATCATACCCTATTGTTACAGTTTGGCATCCTATTCCAAATCTTTGTCCATAAGACGTTTGACTGTAGGAGTAGAACACCTAATTAAGTAGGAGGGGTGTCCACATACTTTTGGCTACATAGTGTGGAGCTGTGCTTTTGATGTAGAGTGCTGCTTTCATGAAACATGGAAAACTTTTGGACTGTGAATGACGCCCCCTTGTGGGCAATCCTCAGCCTGCCAAATGCAAAATTGATATGCCAAATGTGATATCAATTTTGATATTGATATAAATTGATATCTCATTGGCTTGTAACTCACTCATATTATATATATAGAACTTCTTAATTTTATATATACATACAGTACATAAAATAGTCCACGTAATTTGCCACATATTTTCAGTGTTACCATGACGTCCTAAGCCATATGTCTCAGGTCAGAGCGAAAACAGTAGCTGCTCATTTTTACAGTATTACAAAAGTCATGCACTAAAGCATGCCATGTCATCCATCAAATAACAGACAATCAAGAGCAGCTCTGTGTTCAGAAACTCACCAATTAAGGCCTAGTAGATGACCAACACAAGTTTGGCAGCAATAGAGATCTGATGGTCTCTGTGATAAACTGGCTTCTGTGTTTATATTGCAAAAGACATTAGCATTAGCAGCTAATATGCTATTAGTCTGCAGAAAAAGCTATGCTAACAGTGTAATTATTACATGATCATACTCAATAACACAACGTCTTGGTAGTCTTGTGTATTTGGATCACTTTCCCTTTCACGCACCATCAGTGCTTCCATTTCATCTCCGAAATGAGACCGTTCCATTGATTTTGACAGCATGCCAGCCAGCTATTACTTCCTTTAGCTTCCCCATCTAGTTATCTCTTATTCCTCAAAGTGTTGCTTTCAATATTCAGGGACTATATTTCTAAAAGTTGGAATGGCTACGTTTTCACATTGACAGTTTAACAGTGAAGTGTGCGGTAAAGCCATCATGACTAGCATCCCAAAAAAGATTTGCCAGATATGAATTTCCGAGGAAAGCTTTCGAAGGAGACTTCTCACTTCATTCATCAGCTCGGAAACATCCTCGGAAACTATCAGACTGTGAGAAAAGGATGGTTGACTTTCTTTCAGTCTTGCTGTTTCGAGGATAGATGAACAGAAACAGAGTTTGCTGCTCTGCAGGCATCCGCCTCCTGCCAACATCAGTCTCAGCGGGACCTTAGCCATCATTCTCAGTCGTACTAGGATCGCTCAGTGAGCTAGTCACATAACTAGCTATTAGCATGACGCATGATAAAGCAGAATGAGATGACCCCAGGTCATCTTCTATGCCACTTATACTTTTGGGCCATAGTGGGGGTGGTAATAGAGTCTATCCCAGTGCTTAACAATCGGAGGAAAGCAGCAAACACCCTGGATAGCCCGCCAATCCATTACAGGGCAGATACAGGGATATACACATTCACCTACACACTCAGATCTAGAGGTGGGGCAATTTAGCAATTCCAGTTCAAATGACAGCATGTCCTTGGACTATGGGAGGAAACCAGAGCACCCGGACTAAACCCAGAAGAAAGGATAATGGGGCTATTCATGCTTGTGGGGTGTGAGTGACGGGATCCATAGATTGGGAAGAGGCTACAGTGCAGGGAATGTCCAGTTCCATGTGTGGCTCCAATGCAGATGTTAATGATTGGCTAAAAGGAGTGCATGTGGGCATGGCCAAAGACCATTGTATGAAGGAAGTAGCTGAGTCTGCAGGTGTATGGAAGCGTACGGTCCTACGGGTCTACCAGCAGTGACCCAAATCCCAGTCTACAGGGAATTCTCCTCGGAATTGTTCCAGGGAAGGCTTCCACCAAATCTGGTACCAACTGCGGTACCAAATTCGGTGGCCTCCAAAACCTTGTCCAGTCAATGCCATCATGGTATGGAGTGGCGTCAGTGCACACTGCATGGGCGACCTGTATATGTATGGAGGTGCCATTGACATGGAGGTGTATATTGGGATTATAGAGGGATATATGTAGCCATCAAGATGAAGTCTTGTTCCTAGGAAGTTTCCAGGCCTCACTTTCCATGTGCTATAACAGTGTGGCTCTGTAGACCCTGGACTGGCTGGCCTACAGTCCAGCTCGGACTCCTATTGAAAATGTATGGTGGCCAAAAAAGAGCAGAACCACATGACAACAACCATAAACTGTTGACTAGTGACTAATGACTAAGGTTTATGGACTAGGCAAGGATTAGGTAAGGGCTTAGGCACAGCCTACTCAAGAATTCACAAACACTGGTGCAACCAAGCCACATCTCCATGCAAGTATACTTGACACTGTGACCTGCAACACCGTGACCTGCTGACCACAGTTCCCGGAAAGCACTTTCATATCCTGCGCTAAAGGACATCACGATATTTAGAGACCAACCTGAGACCCTGACGTTTATGATCCCTCTCCAAAGCCAGAGGGCTCAATAATAGAGCAGCCCAACATAAATAACGTTCCCTTTACCAGAAGACATCAATGTGAAACCTAACACCGTTCTCCTGAAGCTTCCTTCCAGACAGTCCACTCTGACAGCCCTCAGATCGGGCTTCTGAAGGACGTTTAGAGACACTGACTCACAGCCCTCATCAATCAGGCTTAGAGTTTCACTGTGAGACTCCCAAACGTCTATCTTGTTGAAAGAACCTCAGCGTAAGCCAAATGGAAGCTGCCCAAACAGTGGTCCCCTTGATGTGGCTTTCTATTTTTATTACAGGTAGTTAGAGTAAACACTAGCCAGTCACCGCTAGCACATTGACCATCACTGCTGATAATGCCAACACATATTCAATTCAAAAGACCACCAAACGTTTCTTCTGGTTGCTGGTTAATACCATAGATATCTCTGGATGATCTCTGGAATGAGCTATTAATGGTGTGGCTAAAAGGAGGTTTTGGCTGATTTTGCAGTCTTGGGTCCTCGCCATGGGTTTCCTCATGGTTGTAAAGAGTCTTTCCCTTTGAGGTTTGGTTCTTTTTTCCTAAAGATCTTGAATAGATCTCCTTCTTGAGTCTTGGTTCATCTGTGTGGTTCTTTCTCGTGATCTTAGAGAGGTATTCCTTTTGAGTCTTGGTTCCTCTGAGTGTTTTTTCCTCTTGCTCTTAATGAGTATTCTTTTGGAGTCTTGGTTCCTCTCTGTGGTTCTTCCTCTTGCTCTTAGGGAGTATTCTTTTAGAGTCTTCGATCTTCTCAGTGGTTCTTCCTCATGTTCTTACTGAGTATTCCTTTGGAATCTTGGTTCCTCTCAGTGGTTCTTCCTCTTGCTCTTAATGAGTATTCTTTTGGAGTCATGGTTCCTCTCAGTGGGTCTTTCTCTTGCTCTTAGGGAGTATTCTTTTGGAGTCATGGTTCTTCTCAATGGTTCTTCTTCACGCTCTTAATGAGTATTCTTGTGGAGTCTTGGTTCCTCTCTGTGGTTCTTCCTCTTGCTCTTAGGGAGTATTCTTTTGGAGTCTTGGTTCCTCTTTGTGGTTCTTCTTCCTGGTCTTAGGGAGTATTCTTTTGGAGTCTTGGTTCTTCTCAACTGTTCTTTCTCAAGCTCTTAACGAGTATTCTTTTGGAGTCTTGGTTCTTCTCAATGGTTCTTCCTCATGCTCTTAGAGAGTATTGTCTTGGAGTCTTGTTTCTTCTCAATGGTTCTTCCTCATGCTTTTAACGAGTATTCTTTTGGAGTCTGTGTTCCTATTAGTGGTTCTTCCTCATGTTCTTAATGAGTATTCTTTTGGAGTCTTGGTTCCTCTCTGTGATTCTTCCTCATGCTTTTAACAAATATTCTTTTGGAGTCTTGGTTCCTCTCTGTGGTTCTTCCTCATGCTCTTAGGGAGTATTATTTTGTAGTCTTGGTTCCTCTCTGTGGTACCTCCTCATGCTTTTAATGAATATTGTTTTGGAGTCTTGGTTCCTCCCTGTGGTTCTTCTTCTTGATCTTAGGGAGCATTCTTTTAGAGTCTTGGTTCTTCTCAATGGTTCTTCCTCATGCTTTTAACAAATATTCTTTTGGAGTCTTGGTTCCTCTCACTGGTTCTTCATTATTTTCTTAACGAGTATTCTTTTGGAGTCTTGGCTCCTCTCAGTGATTCTTCCTCATGTTCTTAGAGAGCTTCTCCTTTTAAAACTTTGTTCTAATCATTGGAATTTTTTTCTTTGGGTACTTTTGAGTTTTTATTTTGTGCAGTGCTCTGAGGAAGTTACTCCATTTGACTCTTGGTTCCTCTTAGTGGCCCTTCTTAAGCAGTTTTTTTCTTTTGGAGTCTTGGTTCCTCTCAGTGATTTTTTCCTATGCTCTTTAAAGAGTTTATCTCTTAGAATTTTGGTTTCTATGCCATGCGTTTTTCTTCTTGAGTTGTGGTGAGCAGTGGCTTTTTTGACACTGGATCAGAAAGCACCAAGCAAAACACTGAAGTCATAATTGGTCTACTTGTCGTGAAATGTTTTACAATGTAAAGAACACATAATAAGAATGAAGGGAACCGAATGTGTGTAGATTGGGATCATCGTATTGGTGGCAGAAGAACATTTGCAGCTTCTAACAATGTTAAATGTTAAACATGTATTCCGATCTGTTGATAGATTCAGATAACCGTCTCGAAGGTCAACATCACCATCCCGAAGAGGCTGCTGGGGTATGGCTTTTCCCACATGAACCACACTACGCCTCCATACCGAAGGTCATTGCTTCCCTCCAGCATGCAGCCTTAAAGGTCAGCTCATGTCAAAGACTATTCTCCAGGTAAAGCCGCACAGCACACAGATAAATCCTGCAGCATACACAAGTAGAGTGCTCTTTCATGAAAGCCTTTATATGTCCTTGTATATTTAACTTCCCAACATAATGATCGCAAATGGCCACTTCAGTGACCTCTCAAATGTCCATTACAGTACGTCATCGACAGAATATCAATAGAAGAGGAAAACTGGAAGTACCAGTGTGTGCACCGATGAGGAATAGTACAGAACTGATGTTGTATGAAGAGACTGTAATACACTACAGGAAGTGTAGGGGCCGATATGACCCAAACAGTTTTACTGACAGACTGTAATACACTACAGGAAGTGTAGGGGCCGATATGACCCAAACAGTCTTTCTGACAGACTCTAATACACTAGAGGAAGTGTAGGGGGCAATATGGCCCACACGGTCATTCTGACAGACTGTAATACACTACAGGAAGTGTAGGGGGCGATATGACCCACACACTTATTCCGACAGATTGTAGTACACTACAGGAAGTGTAGGGGGTGATTTGACCCACACGATCATACTAAAAGACTTTAATACACTACAGGAAGCGTAGGGGGCAATATGACCCAGGTGGTCATTCTGACAGACTGTAATACACTACAGGAAGTGTAGGGGGCAATACGACCCACACGGTCATTCTGACAGACTGTAATACGCTACAGGAAGTGTAGGGGGTGATACGACCCACACCGTTATCTAACAGACTGAAATACACTACAGGAAGCGTAGGGGGTGATATGACCCACACGGTCATTCTGACAGACTGTAATACACTACAGGAAGTGTAGGGGGCGATATGACCCACACAGTCATTCTGACAGACTGCCATACACTACATGAAGTGTAGGGGGCGATATGACCCACACAGTGATTCCGACAGACTGTAATACACTACAGGAAGTGTAAGAGGCGATATAACCCACTCGGTCATTCTGACAGACTGTAATACACTACAGGAAGTGTAGGGGGCGATATGACCCAGGTGATCTTTCTGACAGATTGTAATACACTACAGGAAGTGTAGTGGGTGATATGATCCAGGTGGTTATCCTGACAGACTGTAGTACACTACAGGAAGTGCTGGGGGCGATATGACCCACATGCTCATACACTACAGGAAGCATAGGGGCCGATATGACCCACACAGTCATTCTGTCAGCCATTAGATAACATATAACCAAATGCTATATGGAACTAAATACATTTTTCATCCATGTGATTGAAAGCTCGTACTGGAGCTGAGATCTCTCTCTCTCCTGCTCGTCAGAAAGCTCTTAATAAGGTCCATGCTGTTCTCTTCATGAGTCAGATTCCACCCCTCTAGTTGTGAGTTCAGCTTTAAGCTAAAATCTTTTTTTTCGGCTTTTGAAATTCAGTTTTGATGCTACACAGGAGCTTCTGCTTGGTTCGTGACTATAGCGTGCATGCCCACGGCAGCCTGCAGTAGTTTAGGTCTGAGACGTAGGATTAATGGTTTATCAGGAAAAAGAATACAGCTTGGTCCTGGAGTTAAGCTCCTCTGCTAATAAGACCGGGATCCAGGCCTGAATATTAACTGCATACATTTTAATTTCAGGAATAGTTTGGTGATCTGATATAAAAATAATCTTAGCTGTAGACGAATAAATAAATATCTGTAAATTAGGTTCTAAAATAACGGAACTATAATAAAACAAATGTCTTCAGGCCTTTTCCCCTTCACCGCAAACAGCCGTTACGTCTAAACCGAAAGTCCGCTCCCTCGTTTGGAGCAGTGTTGGACGTCTGACTAAATGACGAGCAGAATTCGGTTTAATTTATTCGGATTCTCTTCTTCAGAAGCTCCTCCAGACTTTCTCTGAGACATCGCTCCACCCGTGTTTCTCAGCTTCACAGCTTCAGCTTCCTTCAGCGGTGAACCGCCAGCGCACGGCGTCACGTGGTTTTAATTTTTTAGCAAGCATGCGTCACAGCCCAGCTAGAACTTACATATATATTTATTATTCCCCTTTAATAATTATGAATATGTCTTTTAAATTCCTAAAATTCTTGTGCATTTTTGTAAGTTTTAGTCTGTTTTACAGGGAAAAAAAAGGTCACTGTTGTCAGTCGACTTGAAGGGTCTCAGTCGACTTAAAGAGTCTCCGACTGACGATTCGACTCGTCGACTTCTAGAGGGCAGCCCTGCAACCAATACACTACCAGTCAAGAATTCATGGATCTTGTTGGTGATCTTCAAGACCCTAGAGTCTTACACTCAACAGCTCCAACTGATGAGAGTCTGAAATAGCCCATATCCTGATATTAAAAGCAGTTTAGTGAATATTCATAACGGACATACCAATAGAATTACTCCAAAACTGCTTAGAAATAACAATATGCATATATTTCATATATACATATTTAATAATGAGTGCTAGTTTAAAGTTTGATGTCTTTACTTTTATTCTACAGAAAAGCTTTAAGATAAACATAAGGAGAACCTGGGGTGGGGACCTTTGACTGGTACTCAATATCATTTGGCCAGTACTATTGACTATTGGATATTGGAGCATCCATTGGAGGAAGTCCTGCCAATGCACTCTTCTATCAGATGCATCCAACCATGTACCCAACCAGCTATCTCCATTAAATCAAGTCAAGTTTATATGTGATGTTCTCACAAAGCAGCTTTGAGCCAAGAAACCGGGTCCAAGCACCCAGTGAGGAAGCTAAGCACGTCATTGCCAAGGAGACACTCCCTCAGAGCAAGTGGAGGAAGAAACCTCCAGAGGAACCAACACTCAAAGGGGGAACACCACAACACCACATGACAGACATTCCCAGTCAACTGAGTTAGCTTAGTTAATCAATGGGTTTTCAAATAATGCCACTTTTCCAAGTCACTGTGTCTAATTTCCTCCCTGCTACAAGTTCCCAGTCAACTGGAAGAGTTGGAAGTGTCAAATGGACATGTCTAGAAGTAACAACAGTAGTGTCCAATGAACAAAAAGGCCAAACAAGCTCAAAGAACTGACCGTCAATTGGAATGAATTGGTGGCACAGTAGTTCAAAGCGCTCTCGCAGGGGCCTGGGTTCGATTCCCCACTTGGGTAACCAGGGTTAGGGTTGGCTTTCCTTTGGGTGCTCCAAAAACATGCTATTCGGTGAACTGAAGATGCTAAATTACCCCCCGGTAAAATTCTACCTGGGTGCCATGAATAGGCCTGCAAGACAACACAAGGGGTCAGTCATGGGCTAGAGGTTGGGGAACCCAACTTGTGTTTAGGAAGACCACTGGTTCGACACCCTGAACCATCAGGACATGAGTGAAATGCACAGCACATAGAGTAAAGCAAGATAGCGGACTCCCGGATGCTGCGGATAGGCCTGCCCACCATTCTGGGCATGTGCGTTTACTGCCCCCTAGTGTGCGTGTGGGTGTTTCACTGCAATATGTGCGAGCGAGTTCTAAATTCGTCATGCCCTAGAACACATTTCACAGTGTGAGCTCAAATCCCAGAGTGTTCTCAAACTTCCTTTCTCACTTCAAACTTTGCAATCTTTGGTAATAGAATGAAAATCTCATCACTATTGATGAATGTCATCTAACTTTGGCTTGACTTTGCTTCGGAGTAGTGCATATTCCCCTGGGTTTAAAGCTTGCATCAGTTCTTCAATCTTTTCCTCAGTAATGTATTTATCATATCTCACCCTACAGCGCCTCTAGACTGCTCACTCATATGATCTATATGATCAGTCAAACGATGCTGGGAACCATCAGATAACTTATTCCTCACAGATGAGTCAATATCTATGGGTGGATGAAGGATTTTAAAAATATGCAGGCGGTCAACAAGGTTGTCCCAAATGGTCAAATACTTCCATAAGCAAAAGAGGAACCTTAATGGAAAGTAGGTCTACTTGAACCAGTGCATGCCCAAGTGCAACCCCAACTGTGATGAAGTGGGCTGACTTCCAGAACATCCCATTCCAAATCCATAGACATTTAACACATTCCCCCCGTTATAGCTGGAACAGCTTCAACTGCTCTGGGAAGACTTTCTCCAAGATTTGGAATTTTCGCCTTCCATTAATCCAGAGAAGAGCATCGGTGAGGTCGGACACTGATGTTGGATGAGAGGCTCTGGCCTCGCAACGTCCATTCTAGGTCATTGCGATGGTTTGTTGGCCAGTAACGTTCTTCCACACCAAACTCAGCCAAACGTGACTATATCGGCATTGCTTTGAGGCACCATCATGCTGGAAGTCTGAAGCATTCAGATTTCCAAAATCTCTTCACATGCATTAGGATTTCCCTTCATCGATATACCTCCTCCACCAACCTTTACACTCAACTTTGCACAATGTGGTCATTCAGGGAATGTTCTCCTGGGGTTTTTCCAAACCTCAGACTCACAGAACCCACAGAAGACATTTCCACTTCTCCAGAGTCCAGTGGCGGCACCTTACACCACTCCCTTCGACGCCTGGCATTGTGGTTGGTGATGCAAGGCTTGCATGCCGATGCTTGGCCATGGAAACCCATGCCATGAAGCTCCCGCTGGTGTTTGTGCTGATGTTAAAGCCAGAGGAGGTTTGGAACCTCAGCAGAACGTAGGAGACTCTTATGCACCATGCTCTGCGACCCTGTTCTGCAACTTTACCTTGTCTAACACGTTATGGCTAAGCTCCTGTGGTTCCTAAACTCTTCCACACCACTCACAGTTGATTGTGGAATATCTAGGAGGGAGGGCATTTCAGAAATTGACTTTTGGGCCATCCCTGAGCTCTTTAGAACAACCCATTCTTTCACACATCTCTCTTTAGAGAGACCACATGGCTAGATGGGTGGGTTTCCTCCCTTAGTCGCACAGTGAGGCAAGTCAGAGATGCGAAACTGTTCCAGGTGTACCTGACTAGCCCAACAGCCCCGATTACGGACATTTAGTGAGAAGTGATGCCCTCCATGAGTCATCCTGTTAATGCCAGCACCACTGGCAGACGGCTACACCACCCAAACCTACAGGTACCTTTGTCTACAGAACTGAATGAAACATCTGGGTTTAATGAAAAAGAGGTGTGTCCCTATACTTTTGTCAATATAGTGTATGCTGTGATATGCTTTCACCATATTGGTTACTGGACGTATCCCAGCATTCCACGGGCGTAAAGAAGGAAACATCCTGGACAGGATTGCCAATCCAAAAGATATATATCAGATATACAAGCCTGTAATGTGACAGATCAGTCATGGGAAACAGCAGGAAGAGAGTTTGACAGCCACAAGAGAAGACTGGAAGACAACAGGAGGATCACATCCCATGTTCCGGGCCCCTCCTCCTGTTCCACAGCAAGGCCACAAGACTATGCGTGACGTCTGATCACGGGAGCCGAAGACTGGAACGAGGGCACTGAACCAGGAGGCTGAGCAGGGGATGCTCTCCCCCTCAGCGCTGGTGTGGGTATAGCCTAATGAGAGCCTGCTGGGGTTCGTTTAGCGTGGGCAACACAGGCACCTCAACAAAGGCGCTGAGAGTAGAAAGAAAAGGGGAGGGTGAGCAGACTGGCGAGCTAGCAGGACTGAAAAGTCGAGCACACACCTGTAGTGTATTACAGTTTGTCAGAATGACCATGTGGGTCATATCGCCCCCTACACTTCCTGTAGTGTATTACAGTCTGTCAGAATGACCGTGTGGGTCATATCGCCCCCCGCACTTCCTGTAGTGTATTACAGTCAGAACGGCCGTGTGGGTCATATCGCCCCCCGCACTTCCTGTAGTGTATTACAGTCAGAACGGCCGTGTGGGTCATATCGCCCCCTACACTTCCTGTAGTGTATTACAGTCTGTCAGAATGACCATGTGGGTCATATCGCCCCCTACACTTCCTGTAGTGCATTACAGTCTGTCAGAATGACCGTGTGGGTCATATCGCCCCCTACACTTCCTGTAGTGTATTACAGTCTGTCAGAATGACCGTGTGGGTCATATCGCCCCCCGCACTTCCTGTAGTGTATTACAGTCAGAACGGCCGTGTGGGTCATATCGCCCCCTACGCTTCCTGTAGTGTACTACAGTTTGTCAGAATGACCGTGTGGGTCATATCGCCCCCTACACTTCCTGTAGTGTATTACAGTTTGTCAGAATGACCGTGTGGGTCATATCGCCCCCTACACTTCCTGTAGTGTATTACAGTCTGTCAGAATGACCGTGTGGGTCATATCGCCCCCCGCACTTCCTGTAGTGTATTACAGTCAGAACGGCCGTGTGGGTCATATCGCCCCCTACGCTTCCTGTAGTGTACTACAATCTGTCAGAATGACCACACATCACTAACGGAGACATTAGTAACATATTACACCGTTGTAAAGGCAAACTGTTGGCAGTCACAGGTAATTAGCATTTGGAGGATAATGGTTGACCAGCAATTGACCAGGTGTTCAAAACTACCTAACCGTTTCAACATCAAAGGAGACTACCTGTACAAGCCACGGTAATGGGTACCATGTATCTACAGTCACTGCTCATTGTACCTGCTCCACTGACCATATAGGACACTCTGTAGGTGTACAGTTCCAGACTGTGGTCCATCTGTTTCTCTGTATACTGTATTACCCTGTTCTTCAATGGGCAGGACCCCCACAGGACCACCACAGAGGAGGTATTACGTGGGTGGGCATTCTCAGCACTGTGGTGACACTGACGTCCCTGGGCCCCGATTC
Source organism: Prochilodus magdalenae (assembly GCA_024036415.1). NCBI lineage: Eukaryota > Metazoa > Chordata > Actinopteri > Characiformes > Prochilodontidae > Prochilodus > Prochilodus magdalenae. Next base: position 83,757 of record JAMWET010000914.1, read on the forward strand.
CCTGGCCTGGTAAGCAGTATCCTTTCTTGCTGCCTCTGTGACTGGGCGACATCCAGCGAGCACTGATGTCCTCCATGAGTCAGCCTGCACCACCAGGTGCACCACCAGGTGCACCACCAGGTGCAGCACCATCCGTGTGTGGAGGCACCGTGGTCAGCACCAAGATGAACGGTTGATTGTAACACGTCCCGAAGGCCTGGTGTCACCCCACCTCCACCCCTACCGCACCATCTGCAGGAACTGTGTGAGGATGTTGAAGCTGCATGGGATGGATTATCACAGGACACCATTAGGAACCTCTACAGCTCCATACCGAGACGCCTGGCATGTTGGGGTACGACAATGAAAGTCTGTTTCAAGACGGGCTCTTTCACACGAGCCTCTCTCTCCCTGCATCACCCGGGACGTTTCTGTCTCTCCCTTCGGCCTGTTAGAGGGACAGCGAGAGATTTATGGCTCATAATTGCATATAGCTATAGCTCCCCTTACAGCTGTAGAGGACACAGATGATGAATATGGCGGAGCAGGGCGAGTGTATTTTCTCTGTGTAAAGGAGCAGAGTGCTGTGTAATCAAAGCTGAGCAGAAACAACAACATTTCTCCCCTCGTGTTAGGCTCTCTAGTGGGACATATCGTCCCCTTTCAGGACTCCAGAGGAGCGCACTCTCCTACTCAACATTATAATTAGGTTGTATTTCAGGGGGTAAGGGCCCTGTCTTCGTTGAGGCACTGCACAACCACTTACGTCAGTCAGGCTACACATGCCCCAGCTGCTCGTTCATGCCTAGCAGCTTCACAGAATACAATCCCACACATGACTCAGTCTATACCACAATACCTACATTTAGAGCTTAGAGTTATACACTCGACCTAATGAGAAACTGTAGAACAGACTCAGTCTATACCACAGTACCTACATTTAGAGCTTAGAGTTATACACTCGACCTAATGAGAAACTGTAGAACAGACTCAGTCTATACCACAATACCTACATTTAGAGTTTTGAGTTATACACTCGACCTAATGAGAAACTGTAGAACTGACCCAGTCTATACCACAATACCTACATTTAGAGCTAAGAGTTATACACTCGACCTAATGAGAAACTGTAGAACAGACTCAGTCTATACCACAGTACCTACATTTAGAGCTTAGAGTTATACACTCCACCTAATGAGAAACTATAGAACAGACTCAGTCTATACCACAGTACCTACATTTAGAGCTTAGAGTTATACACTCACCCTAATGATAAACTGTAGACCAGACTACATCTATACCACAGTACCTACATTTAGAGCTTAGAGTTATACACTCGACTCAGTCTATACCACAGTACCTACATATAGAGCTTAGAGTTATACGCTCGACCTAATGAGAAACTGTAGAACAGACACAGTCTATACCACAGTACCTACATTTAGAGCTTAGAGTTATACACTCGACCTAATGAGAAACTGTAGAACAGACTCAATCTATACCACAGTACCTACATTTAGAGCTTAGAGTTATACACTCCACCTAATGAGAAACTGTAGAACAGACTCAGTCTATACCACAGTACCTACATTTAGAGCTTAGAGTTATACACTCGACCTAATGAGAAACTGTAGAACAGATTCAGTCTATACCACAGTACCTACATTTAGAGCTTAGAGTTATACACTCAACCTAATGAGAAACTGTAGAACAGACTCAGTCTATACCACAGTACCTACATTTAGAGCTTAGAGTTATACGCTCGTCCTAATGAGAAACTGTAGAACAGACTCAGTCTATACCACAATACCTACATTTAGAGCTTAGGGTTATACACTACACCTAATGAGAAACTGTAGAACAGACTCAATCTATACCACAGTACCTACATTTAGAGCTTAGAGTTATACACTCGATCCAGTGAGAAACTGTAGAACAGACTCAATCTATACCACAGTACCTACATTTAGAGCTTAGAGTTATACACTCGACCTAATGAGAAACTCTAGAACAGACTCAGTCTATACCACAGTACCTACATTTAGAGCTTAGAGTTATACACTCGACCTAATGAGAAACTGTAGAACAGGCTCAGTCTATACCACAGTACCTACAGTTAGAGCTTAGGGTTATACACTCCACCTAATGAGAAACTGTAGAACAGACTCAGTCTATACCACAATACCTACATTTAGAGCTTAGAGTTATACATTTGACCTAATGAGGAACTGTAGAACAGACTCAGGCTATACCACAGTACCTACATTTAGAGCTTAGAGTTATACACTCGACCTAATGAGAAACTGTAGAACAGACTCAGTCTATACCACAGTACCTACATTTAGAGCTTAGAGTTATACACTCGACCTAATGAGAAACTATAGAACAGACTCAGTCTACACCACAGTACCTACATTTAGAGCTTAGAGTTATACACTCGACCTAATGAGAAACTGTAGAACAGACTCAGTCTATACCACAGTACCTACAGTTAGAGCTTAGGGTTATACACTCGACCTAATGAGAAACTGTAGAACAGACTCAGTCTATACCACAATACCTACATTTAGAGCTTAGAGTTATACATTTGACCTAATGAGGAACTGTAGAACAGACTCAGGCTATACCACAGTACCTACATTTAGAGCTTAGAGTTATACACTCGACCTAATGATAAACTGTAGACCAGACTACATCTATACCACAGTACCTACATTTAGAGCTTAGAGTTATACACTCGACCTAATGAAAAACTGATGAACAGACTGAGTCTATACCACAGTACCTACATTTAGAGCTTAGAGTTATACACTCGACTCAGTCTATACCACAGTACCTACATATAGAGCTTAGAGTTATACACTCGACCTAATGAGAAACTGTAGAACAGACACAGTCTATACCACAATTCCTACATTTAGAGCTTAGAGTTATACACTCGACCTAATGAGAAACTGCAGAACAGACGCAGTCTATACCACAGTACCTACATTTAGAGCTTAGAGTTATACACTCCACGTAATGAGACACTGTAGAACAGACTCAGGCTATACCACAGTACCTACATTTAGAGCTTAGAGTTATACACTCCACCTAATGAGAACCTGTAGAACAGACTCAGTCTATACCACAGTACCTACATTTAGAGCTTAGAGTTATACACTCGACCTAATGAGAAACTGTTGAACAGACTCTATACGACAGTACCCACATTTAGAGTTATACACTCAACCTAACACGATGACGAAACCATTGTTGCTCAAAATTACTTAACAGTTCTCTGTTATTAACGATGTCGCATATACATTGTAAAACCCCCAAACGTAGAACGAGAAAAGATCAAACTTCCTTTTTATCAGCTAGTTTGGGATTCATGTGGGTTATTACAAGCAGGCCATCAAGTTCCATCTGCCCCGCAGCACACTTAAAGGATCAGACAGGCATGGGGATACAGCTCAAACCAACCTCGGCAGGGCCTGGAGATAATTACACAGAGCCAACTCTCCGGAGATCACTATAATAGCCGTAAAGAAAGAAACGTTGGCATGGCAGAAACAGCACACGCCAGCTGATATGTGTTTATACGCCCAAGCTCCACAGGCAGCAGGTCGTAATGCTAATTGACCGTTTCAGGGGACCTTTTATAGCTGGCTTGGCAGTCCTGCCATGCCCGGACTATGACTACACGTCTGATGCATTACAGCGCTGTTAATAGAGAACAAGTTTTGCCCTGAATTCAGCGCAACTGTTATCGAGGGAAATGCGAGGTTATATTAATGCTATATTTATTAAATCATTAAATATTTTGGACCTGATTCAACATTGGAGCACGGAATGATGACCTCGGCACAGGGGTCAGTCATCATACTCCACTACATAGCCAACTTGGCTACACTTCCAAGCTCACCACGAGCACCTCCACAAGCACCAGTAACAGCTGGGATTGGGTTGGGCATGGACCAGACAAGTTTGTGGATGTAGCCACATCAATGTTCAGACACTCTTCCATCAAAGAATTGGGCCCAGATTTGGTGGATGCCTTCCCTGGCACAATCCCGAGGAGAATTCCCTGTAGACTGGGATTTTCCCACTGCTGGTAGACCCGTATGACCGTACGCTGCTTCCATACACCTGCAGATTCAGCTACTTCCTTCACACTATGGTCTTTGGCCACGCCCAAATGCTCAGCCACTCCTTTTAGCCAATCATTAACATCTGCTCTGGACATGTCCAGTAATGACTTTCAGTAAGAGGTCAGACCGCCATGTTGGCTAACCCAACATGCCAGACGTCTCGGTATGGAGCTGTAGAGGATCCTAATGGTGTCCTGTGATAATCCATCCCATGCAGCTTGAACATCCTCACACAGTTCCTGCAGATGGTGCAGTAGGGGTGGAGATGGAGAGACACCAGGCCTTCTGGACGTGTGACAACAAACCGTTCATCTTGGTGCTGACCACGGTGCCTCCACACACGGATTCGTTGGGCGTCTCCACCAAGACTAAAGCGGGACTCGTCACTGAAGATGACCCGCTGCCATTCTGAGTCACTCCATGACAGTCTGGTACGACACCACTGCAGTCTTTGGTGACGGTGACGTGGTGTTAAGGAAAGTCGTGGTGACGGTCTGTGTGCATGTAGTCCTGCGTGGTGCAGCCGTCTACCGATGGTGCTGCACTAACAGGATGACTCATGGAGGACACCACTGCACACTGGATGTCCAGAATAGTGGCTGTTGGGTCAGTCAAGTACAGAGATAAGGCCACAGTCTCACAATGCCAACCCTACCCTCCAAGTTTCCTTCCTGCCAGCTGATTCCTTCAGGGTTGCTTATTTGCCCACATCTGATTTACAGTGTATGAGCTTCCTAACCTCCTTGAAAGGGTTTCTTTCCCCACCAGAGCAGCTCTAGAACTCTTTACGATAGGGCAGTTGCCGATGCTGCATAAAACAGGAGCTGCCTTGTGTGCAACAGCGAGCCCAATTCATCTCTCCAATTGACAACCATTTAAAAAAAGCCTCGCTCTGCAAAAACCATGTGTACGATGTGATTCCCCCTTGGCAATTCTTCACTGAAGTTGGACTGTAGCGTATCTATTGACAGCTGCGTGCCACTTTTTCAGCTTCCCAGGGGAACCCATGAAGATTTCCTTCCAGCCGTACTTCCTAAACGCTGGTGTCATCCCTCGGAATCAATCTCAACAAACCACTGTTTGCTGGGGTCTATTTAGAGCACATCTTGTATTTGCATATACTTAGTATGCCGCGCCACCGGGACCGAGAGAAACCCGAGAAAACAGATCAGCAGTCAGGCCTCAGCGTCCATTCGGTAGCGGCTAGCGCAGCCAGATTGAGTTTGAGCGATCCAGCTGACATCACGCCCTTCAAATGACCAATTTCGGCAGTCGTTGAAAGTGCTAGCGAGAGGTAATTGGGTTCGTGAGGATTTGCAGAGACACTACTGGGCCATTTGTGCGTTGGACGGCGGCACCAACAGACGCTAATCTCACTCGGAGTCTTCAGGACTTGGATCTGTAGATTCTGGATGGGTACAAACTTGGAAGAAATGAAATGGAGGAACTAACGTTTGACAAAAATGAGATTTTCATAATGGGGTTCAATCTAATTAGGCACCAGCTCACACTTCCAAGTTTGAATTGCCCACCGTGTACGGAGACAACCTGTGAGAAACCTTCCTAACTGACCTTTCATCATACGCTGGCTCGCTGTATGATGCTGTCAGATTCCCATTCAAACCACAAGGGAAAAAAAAAATCGCAACCGCCTTCGCCCCTCTCTTACTCCTCCTGGCTGCCATCCTCGTACACTGCCTTGTTACCTCCCGTTTAGATTACTGCAACTCTCTTCTTTTTGGTGTCACCCACAAATCTCTCCATAAGCTTCAACTGGTCCAGAATTCAGCTGCCCGTATCATTACTAGAACCCCCACCTTCCATCACATCACTCCTGTCCTCCAACAGCTCCATTGGCTCCCGGTTAAGTTCGGCATCAACTACAAAATCCTTCTGCTCACCTTTAAGGCCATTCACAATCTTTCTCCACCATATCTCACTACTCTTCTACATGTTGCTATTCCCTAATCACTAATGACCTCCAGAAGCCTGTATTTAGAACCATGCTCGCTGTGCGTTTCCGCCCAGCCACCGCTCGCCAGTCTCTCTGTAGGTCACTCGAGGTCATCTTACGGTGGGTAAGGGACATTGGAATGAGGTGGCGCTCATCACGGTCAGTAGAGAGTGGGTTGGGCCCTCTGCCAGTCTGTAGCTGTGTTGTCCTGTGTGTTTGCTGCTGGACCTTGTTCTTATGAGCCAGGCGCTCACTGTATCTGCCAGTAAAGCTAGAACCCAACCTTGTGCATAGTGAGGATGGACAGACAGACTGTGACGCGCTGTGAGCTAAAAGCAAAGAGGCTAAACAGGCTCGTAGCACAACACAGCAGCAATATGATATAAGTGGACATAACCAAGAGGGCAAGGACTGAGTCAGAGAGAGGAGACGAGCAGAAGTCAGAACCAGGTAAATCAATCAGACCAGCAACAGGATCCAAAGGGGAAAGACAAAAGAGTAAACCAGAAAGTCAAAAGGGAGTCTAGCGGGGGAAGCAAACGGGAATAACAGAGAGGAAACCGCTCAGTACGCACAAGGTGGCAATACTTCACAACGGGTCAGTGGGAGAGAGGGGTATTCGTATAAACAGGCTAATCAGCTACAGGTGAAATCAATATTCTCGAGACTTGGATCTGAGAAACGGAACGGGATTGAGAGATGGTGGACATCTGACAGTGACGTGTTTGGGTCGAGTGGTGGGTTATGGGAAACTGAGTCCGGGAGATATGACATACACACACACATATATAGATACATATACATACGTACACACACACACATGTATACAGTATATATACATATATATATATATATATATATATATATGGTACATATATACAGTACATATACATATACACACATATATACAAACTGGCTAATCAGCTACAGGTGAAATCAATATTCTCGAGAATCCAATATTCTTGGATCTGAGAAACGGAACGGGATTGTGACATGGTGGACATCTGACAGTGTCGTGTTTGGGTTGAGTGGTGGGTTATGGGAAAAGTCCGGGAGATGTGACATACATACATACACACACACATATATATATATATATATATATATATATATATATATATATATATATATATATATATATATATATATATATATATATATATATATACAGTCATGCCCGAAAGTATTCATACCCCTGTCAAAGTTTGACTTAAATTTACTTTCATTTAACCAGAAATTATATTTTTGCCTGGAAATGACACAGGCATCTCCCAGGAGATAGCACGATGATGTACAAGAGGCATCATTGTTGGTAAAAATATTTCTCAGCTTTTATACACATTTGAACAAAAAGAGGCATGTCCAAAATTATTCATACCCTTTGAAAACTGTCACAGTATATGGGAAAATCCAAAGTTCTATACCATTCCAAATAGTCCAAGCTGTTTGAAAGCATCCTAATTACCCTGATTCATTGGGAACAGCTGTTTTAATCAACTCAACAGGAGAAAAACAGCAGCTCTCTGCAGTTGGTCTGTGGACAGTCATGGCTAAGACAAAGGAGCTCACTAAGGACCTGCGGCTGTGCATTGTGGCCGCTCACAAGTCAGGAAAGGGCTATAAAGCCATAGCAAAATGTTTTCAAGTTCCAGTGGCTACAGTGCAAAGTATTATTAAAAAATACAAGAAGTTCCGCACTGTGGAAAATCTCAGAAGATGTGGTCGGAAGCCAAAAGTGACACCTGTGCTGGCCAGGAGAATAGTGAGAGAGGTGAAGAAAAATCCAAGGATCACCACCAAGGCCATCCTGGTGAATCTGGACTCTGCTGGTGGCGACATCTCAAGGCAGACAGTCCAACGGACACTGCACACTGCTGGGTTCCACGGACACAGGCCAAGGAGGACACCACTTCTCCAGAAAAGGCACACAAAAGCCCGCTTGACCTTTGCAAATGCTCATCTGGACAAAGAAGAAGACTTCTGGTGTTCTGTTTTATGGTCAGATGAAACAAAAATTGAATTGTTTGGCCACAATGATGTGTGCACCATTTGGCGTAAAAAAGGAGAAGCCTTCAACCCTAAGAACACCATCCCCACTGTCAAACATGGTGGTGGGAACCTAATGTTTTGGGGGTGTTTTTCAGCCAATGGACCAGGGAACTTGATCGCAGTAAATGGCACCATGAAAAAAGAGCAATACATCAAGATTCTCAACAACAACATCAGGCAGTCTGCAGAGAAACTTGGCCTTGGGAACCGGTGGACATTTCAGCACGACAATGACCCAAAACACAGCCAAAGTGGTGAAGAAATGGTTAGCAGACAAAAACATTAATGTTTTGCAGTGGCCCAGCCAGAGTCCTGACTTGAATCCAATTGAGAATCTGTGGAGGGAGCTAAAGATCAGGGTGATGGCAAGGAGACCCTCAACCTCAAAGAGTTGGAGCTCATCACTAAAGATGAATGGGCAAAAATACCAGTGGAGACATGCAAAAAGCTGGTCAGCAATTACAGGAAGCGTTTGATTGCTGTAATAGCCAATAAAGGCTTTTCTATTAGTTATTGAGAAGGGTATGAATAATTTTGGACATGCCACTTTTTGTTCAAATGTGTATAAAAGCTGAGAAATATTTTTTCCCACAATGATGCCTCTTGTACATCATCGTGTTATCTCCTGGGAGATGCCTGTGTCATTTCCAGGCAAAAATATAATTTCTGGTTAAATAAAAGTAAATTTAAGTCAAACTTTGACAGGGGTATGAATACTTTCGGGCATGACTGTATATATATATATATATATGTGTGTGTGTGTGTGTGTGTGTGTGTGTGTGTGTGTGTATGTATGTCACATCTCCCGGACTTATACATACCACTCGATATATATATAGTATATACACACACACACACACACACACACACACACACACACATACATATATACAGTACATATACATATAGACACATATATACAATATATATATATATATATATAATATATGCACACACAGACACACAAACACACACACACTTACATATATTAATATATATATATATATATATAAATATACAGTTACAATATACAAATAAACAGTCCAGCACAATTAGATCAGTCCATTAATCATGAGTGCACAGAAGCATCATAAGTGTACTTATATTCTAGTGTACCATGTTTCAACATCCCAATCACAGAGATACACATGGACCAGCTATCAGAATCCCAAAGTCAAATAAACTCACTGTGCGTGTGTTATGGATGGATGCTCTGATGCAGTCACTGCAAAACTTGTTACCATGATAACCAAATGCACCCCATAATACCATAGAATTATGCTAACGGTAATAGTAGTAACGATAGCCCCCTCAGAGAATCCATGTGTGTGGTATGTGGCGCAAAGGAACCGCATTATTTATCAAGGCCCTGGAGGATCCGCAAGGCATTGGAACGCCAGATGGCACATGGAAATTGGACACATTGCTCATGCCTGGCCCAATAAAGGAATACAACACAGAGGGAGCTGCATACAACAAGAACACGGAGGAGTTGACATGCCTGATTAGCATTGGCAAAGACGCACCAACAAGTGAAGGTTCTTTTTCAGGAGGGTTCATTGTTCCCACTGTAGACTCCAGTCGGTGTAAGGAGCTGTATAAGCTTTAGGAGCTGAGATTATTAGTGGTGATAAGAAAAGAGTCATGAGAGAGTTATAAACAATGCATAGCGGATGCTACTCTATGCTAAATATGAATGGGAGTCTATAGAAGGAACGAGGGATGAGCGAATAGACAACATAGTATAGTAGATGGGTGTGCAGTTTTCCATCCCATTCATTCTTAACGGGAAAAAAACTTGGAATTCAACACAGTTTTTTTGAAAACCATAATTGGGATCAACAACATGCCGTTCCCGATCGAACCACATATTCCGGAGTTGGAACGGTGTCAAAATCTTGAAAACTACGAAACTGGTGAGCAGACAAAACATGTGTACCAATAATAAGAAAACGGATAACAACCGTTTGTGCATTCCAAGAGGAATGTGGAATTCCATGTAGGATTGGGAACACCAGGATAATTCCCGGATTGGCCTGCTCGTATGCTGACCAGGAAGCAAAGCAAACCCCAATATAACCTCAAATGACTAGCTTACTCAATAGTGGTGCTCCACCACCACGTCAGTGCCACTGCAGTGCTGAGAATGATCCACCACCCACATCACACCTGCTCTGTGGTGGTCCTGTGGGGGTCCTGATCATGGAAGAACAGGGTAATACAGTATACAGAGAAACAGATGGACTACAGTCTGGACCTGTACAACTACAGAGTGTCCTATATGGTCAGTGGAGCTGATAGAGTGGGCACTGCAGATACAAGGTACCTAATATAGTGGCAGTCATGCTCCATTAGTTATAAGGCACAGTGACACTTGGCTGGCTGAGGATGGAGAAATGAAGACATCCAACATTTCGTATGGAAATACCAAAGCAGATATAAGCTTCCTCCCCGCCAGAGGAAGAAAAATAAACTCCTCTGAAAGCTAATGACAAGCTTAAGCACCCTTTACCGCATCCATATTCATAACATTACCCGCCATTCACGACACCGAGGAGCGTCAGATGTGTCCTAATGTGAACTGACTGGAGTTTAACCAAGGACACCTGATACACTGCCTGTCAAACGTTAAGGGATCGGAGCCAATTTCCATTCTTCCAGTGGTAAGTCCTTGGCGAGGCCTTCCGGAATAGAATTCAGAGACCACTAATCTCTGCAGAGCTGCGGCCCAGAAGGAACCCAGTTTCACATATCAGATCAAACGTATCAAGTTTCTAAAGCTGTCAAAAACACGCAATTATTACTTTTCATAAAAAGCTACATGTCCTTGGATCAAAAAATGGGTCACCTTGCATGTTTAAGGTGGTAATACCTTCAGGCTACTGCAGATGGCGCTGCATGAGGATGATGAGGCTATACACTCAGCATCAACAAAATGGTAGCGCAAATAGTGGAGGAGCCAGCGAGTCCTCCGTGAGTCATCCTGTTAGTGCAGCACCACTGGCAGACGGCTGCACCACCAGGACTACATGCACACAGACCTTTACCACGACTGTCCTTAACACCACGTCACCGTCACCAAAGACTGCAGTGGTGCCGTACCAGACTTTGATGGAGTGACTCAGAATGGCAGCGGGTCATCTTCAGTGACGAGTCCCGCTTTAGTCCTGGTGGAGACGCCCAACGAATCCGTGTGTGGAGGCACCGTGGTCAGCACCAAGATGAACGGTTTGTTGTCACACGTCCAGAAGGCCTGGTGTCCCTCCACCTCCACCCCTACCGCACCATCTGCAGGAACTGTGTGAGGATGTTCAAGCTGCATGGAATGGATTATCACAGGGCTCCATTAGGAACCTCTACAGCTCCATACCGAGACGTCTGGCGTGTTGGGTTAGCAAACAAGGCGGCCCGACGCCATACTGAGAGACAGACTTCTGTATGTGTAGCTCAATGAATATTGATCATAGTTATTGATCCGGGTCACCTTTATCTTCCTTCCCAACAAACCTGCAACCCCATACTTCAGGGTGCAGCTGTGGGGTGTGAGTGACGGGATCCATAGATTGGGAAGAGGTGCTACAGTGCAGGGAATGTCTCGTTTAATGTGTGGTAAACGCTCCAGAGCAGATAATGATTGGCTAAAAGGAGTGACTGAGCATGTGGGCGTGGCCAAAGACCATAGTGTGAAGGAAGTAGCTGAATGTGGTGTATGGAAGCGTACGGTCATACGGGTCTACCAGCAGTGGCATAAATCCCAGTCTACAGGGAATTGTGCCAGGGAAGGCTTCCACCAAATCTGGCCCACCTGACCAATTCTTCAAAGCAAGAGCAGTCCATGCCAAATCCAATCACAGCTGTTACTAAGGAACTACATGCTCATTGTTTTGTCTGGTGAGCTTATTTTGGGTTTGAATATAATGTGTATATATTTGATTCACCAGAAGCTAAATCCTTTATTGTAGGACCATACGAGTTAAGCTCCGAGTTTGTTATTGAAGTGTCTCTGATGGTGCGATTAGGGCAAAGATGGAACACAGCACATTTCCCTGTGACGATCAAACCCTGCATCACGGCTCCTTCCCCAACCCTCAAGAAACTTTCCAAATCCCAAACAGCACATTATTCAAATCGGCTAATAAATATGTATCAGGCGGTTAGAATGGCAGCTGGCCCTTCTGCCCTCTGGTCATTGGGTTTATGCAATTTGTCTGGAACTATGGTACAAAAGGAGCCCTGCCGAGATTAGAGCGACTTTTAAAATGGGATGAGAAACTTGATGATGGCCAAGAGCGGATCACAAGGCATGCTAGAGCCGAACTCTTAGGAGATGAGTCAGTGCCAAGAACAAGGGCAGGAGCAGTGCTGGACGAGGCCAGATACTTGTCTCTGTAAGTAGTAACCTTCACTGCCATTCTGTAGGGGTACCCAGTGGTCAATGTACATAACTGCCCACAAGCTGATGTAAACGTGCCCAGCACTGTAATACTGGTTAGGGCCTCCCCATTGCCCTCAAACCAGCCTCACATCTCCGGGACATGGATTACTCCATGTTGACGTGACTGGGTCATGCTGTGAATCTCGCATCCTACCACAGCTGTGGTTCTATTGAATCCAGACTGGGAAACCCACCAAAGAACACCCAAGAACTCCTTGGCATGTTCATGGAACCAGTTGGAGATATCATGCTAGAAGCAGAAAGCAGAACATGGTACACTGTGTCCATGAAGGGACGCACATGGTCAGCAACAATACTGAAATAGGCTGTGGCACCATTATGCCACCTCCACCAGCCTGGACTAGGTGGGTCTAAAAGCATGTAGCAGCTGGGATTTGGCATGGACTGGGCCACATCAGTGTTTAGACACTCCTGCATCAATTAATTGTGGAGTTGGGCCAGATTTGGTCAATGCCTTTCCTGGTCCAATTCCGAGGAGAATACCCTGTAGACTGGGATTGTAGCCACTGCTGGTAGACCCGTATGACCCGTACGCTTCCATACACCTGCAGATTCAGCTACTATTTCCCTCACACTATGGTCTTTGGCCACGCCCAAATACAGACACTCCTTTTAGCCAATCATTAACATCTGCTTTGGAGTCATTTTGGCTCCAACCCTGCCTTAGCTGATCAACTCCCTCGGTAGGTAATTGGAAAACTGTGTTAAGTTGTTTCTTCAGCAGTTGCTCAGGTTCATTCGGGCACCACCTGTCAAGTCCTGTGAACTCTTTGGGTTAACCACAGTGCAGGTTCCTGTTGAGAGCTAGAGTAAAAAAACCCGGGCAAGTAAGAGTTGAAAAGACCTCCTCCGCTAGCCGAACCCTCCATTGGAAAAGTTCAAGAGGCTTTCTTAAGAGAAGAATGGAGCCGTGACAAGTGTCGCCCCATTGTTCAGCCGCGAGCATGACAGCTCTTCTAACTGCTGCTCCAAAAGCAGAGGCACAGTCTGAGCCAAAGCTGACGATTTGCTTCGGTTCCAGGCTCTGTTTGTGCCTGGCATTTACCCTGGCAGGAGGACAGCGAGGTTTTTGGTCCCGACATGGTCTCATGTTCCAATCCAGCCCTTGTTCTCTGACTCGGAGTGCCAACCGGTTTTCCCTGGGCTCATCACAATATTGACACAAGGCTGAGATGTGCCAGTTTGACTTTTTATCTCATTTCTGAGGCCAAGTGTTCAGGCCAACATCAGTCGGCTAGCATATTCACGTTGCCTCAAGAAATACCACATAGAATCCCATTGGTCTGGAGAGCCAAATGTCTCTTGTCTAATACCCTCATTTGTTTATCATCCCTCAACGGCAAGCGTTTATGTAGATGGGGCAGATGTGAACCTCCAAATCCCCATTTTGCCCATTAAATGGGATACAAATGGGCAGATGGCGACATTTGGAGTGATAGTTTCTCACAATTTGAACCTTTTGCCAAATGCAGTTGACCAAAGCTGGTGTATGGAAATAATTCAGGTCTCAAATCATTGCTGGACTTGCCAATTTCTTTGGCTACCCTGACAATAATCCAAGTCTGAGACATATAACGACATTAGGTTAAACTGAAGGCATCATGAATGTCCAAATGATTCATCAAGCAGTGCCCTCTGGGCAACATTCGATTGTGAAAAATTCCATTTTACAGCAAGATAATGATCCCAAACACACTTCCAAGAGTATCAAGATATAGAACACCATGCCAAAGCTTGGGAAATAAGGTCTCAGATATCTTTTACCAAGTTCTCAGACTAGTTGATGCCCGGAACTCCGACTCTGTACATTGAAATGATTGCAGGAGAAGGCTTTAAGAAGACAGCAAGGCGTATTAATGCACACCAGAAACATTACCAGGAACGGTGGAGGTCTTAAGTGAAGTGAGGGCCTAGAAAACCAAAACGACTTTCTAGGATAACTTAGCGTTCCTTCCTTAGCGGTGGTGATCTTCATGGAAAACCATGGGCTGTATGGTCATATGGGTCTACTAGCAGTGGCACAAATCCCAGCCTACAGGAAATTCGCTTCGGAATTGTGCCAGTGAAGGCATCCACCAAATCTGGCCCAAATGAACACTGGTGTGGTCTACATCCAGAAACCTGTCCAGTCCATGCCAAATCCAATCCCAGCTGTTACTGGTACGGTTCAGTTCAGATAACCCTCCTCTGAAAGAGCTTCACGGGAAAGCGAACCAAAGCTGTCAGATCTGAATCTGCCTCGTGATGGTTTCTTATTTTGAGTGTTCATTCCCAAACTCCCAGCCCCCCAAATACTTCACAAGTACAGGTTTGTGAGACAACCGATGTTGTTGAACGTCTTATGCGACACCAACACTTTCAACCCTGAGAGAAAAACATATGGACCTTTTTATTTTTTTTTTACCTTCAATCAGTCTGCTGCTCAGTTCATCAGTCCAGCGCTTTGGTCAAATAAGTGGGAAAAAGCTTTTATCCTCCTTTTAGGCGGCGCAATTTACAATTACACGTCAGACGGAAATAGCCGAATTTAAAACAACCTGCCAGTAAAATGCCACCGACTACGTAAGCGAATTCGGCTTGGGGAAAAAATGCACAGGCACCGAAGAGTCATTACTGTGACTTACAGTGCAGTGAATGAGTGCAGTGTGCACCTTCTTTACACCTTTCTTTAGGTGTATCTCCATCTTTCCTGAACAAACTGATTGGAGTTAATTCGCCAACACAGGTGGAAGCCATCCTGCTTTTTCTTTTCCCAGACATTCCTATTCCTACCTCACAAAACACTGAACACTTCCCTACTAATAGATCATTCCTGTAGGCATCTAGCAGCAGTTATGGAGGGTCATTGGTTTAATGGTTCTTCGGTTTCACTGGCGATAGTGCCTGAGCTTCATTCAGACTCTCAGGTCTGTTTCTCTCATAGGACTCCATTAGTTAGGATATGTACTGGTTCAGTTCCAACTGGACCAGTCCATACCCTGATACACCACATCTACTCCTGATGTACCACAGTATGATACTCCTCCATATCTCCACCGCTAATATATAATTAGTGGTGTAAATCTTTGATCTTTTTCTGCACAGTGTAAAAGCTCTAGTTCTCCTTTCAGTTTAATGAATATTCATGATGAACCGACCAATAGAATCGCTCCAAACCTGCTTAGTAATAAACTCTGCTCTATCAGCTCCACTGCAGGGTTTGTCCTCCTGTGAAGGTCCATTCAGGAGGGTTTTAAGGTGGACTGGATAATTCCATGAGGGCTATTTCATAGTTTGGTGTCTTCACTTTTATTCTACAGTGAAGGTTTAAGATAGACAGAAGGAGAACCTTCTATGAGGAGCCATTTCTGAATGTTTGACTTTAGAGTCTGGGTTTTTGTTGTCGCCCTTGGCTTGCTTACTGGGGGGCTCACCGGATCCGCATTTTTTGAGATCTGGGCATGCCACTGCTGCTGCTACTAACCCAAGGATTGTAGGTAGGTCTATGAGATGGTTGACCATCATGGGGCCAACATGGACAGCTCTGCAATGATGCAAAGGGGAGTTTATCTGGCTGTGAATCTCAATATAGGACACAAGGTCACATTTGGTGCAACAGTACATTGCCAGTGATCGGCTGTGAGGAAGTTAGCTGGGGCTCTACCACTGATGGTGTCTACCATCAAGTGCTGGTTCCCAGCCGTGTACTGGGCAGAGGTTTCTCTACTGCTGCCATGTTCAATGGCATCAGTGGTGTCTCTACACCACCGCATGAAGACACCTGGACTGTCTTTGCAGCTTAGTTTCTATATATGGACACCTTGAACCCAATGCATTTCAAAACAGATTTGGTTTTATAACATGTACAGAAAACTGTGTGGGTTTTTTTTTTTTTTTGGAGGTGGGCCGGGATTTCATGTTTGGACATTCAACTGCACTAGCTGTATGGAGCTACATCTGCACCAGAATAATCCATTATCTCCACAATATCCTCCTCCTAGATGGGAACGTAATGAGTTCATGTAGCCGGCCATTGGTTTTTATATGACTTATCATGGGGCCTGTTACTGTTCGCTTCCGCCCCCGAGATGGAAAGCTTATTCAGCCATGTCAGTCCTTGGAGACGTTCGGCTCCATCCTTATGGAAATCAGGAGAGAATGGCTTCCTACCTGTGAGACACACTTCAAACCCCATACCTGGGATCTAACGGCTCTTACACTGAAGGCCTAGAAATCAGACGGATCTGTCGGACAAACAAAGGGTTGAAGGTGCCACTTGGATTGTGCTATATATTAAAAGCTACGCTATGAATGATTGCTAGTACTTGAACTGAATGTCAGGCTCTGATTTCTCCGTTATACATTTGACATATACATTAAAAATGAAATAAATGAGTGGAGAAACATAATGGGTGCTGATGCTTGGTTAAGATCCTGCCATGCTTTGCGGTAGGCGTCTTCAAATCTGGACCCCGATTTCAATCATACAAATTCATTGGCCGTCTCCACCAAGACAAAACGGGGACCCGTCTTGGAAGATGACCCGCTGCCATTCTGAGTCACTCCATGACAGTCTGGTACGACACCACTGCAGTCTTTGGTGACGGTGACGTGGTGTTAAGAACAGTCGTTGTAACCGTCTGCCTGCATGTAGTCCTACATGGTGAAGCCATCTACCAATGGTGCTGGCACGAACAGGATGACTCATGGAGGACAGCACTGCTCACTGAATGTCTGCTACTCTGCTAAGACCAGTCATTGAGAAACTTGAGTCATTAGCATGTCTCACAATGCCAATCCTACCCACCAAGTCTCCATCCTGGTGGTTGATTCCTTCTGGGTGGAGCTATTTCTGCAACTATGCTTTTCACGATGAGTGTATACAGGCCAACCTTGACTGCCATGTCTTTGCCAGATGTGGCCCCCATCCACGTCACTTTTTGGCATTTTTAATGTGTAAATATTTTAATTGCCATCAAAGATGGTCAAAATTGACCTCTCGTGCTAAGCTACATCACTTGTAGAGCATTTGCTCTTCTCCTTTGAAGCCCCAGTTTCAGAAAAAAAGGTTTCGTTGTGACAGCGACAATCGTTCCCCTTTTTTCCAGGATCAAAAGAACAACGGCATGTTTTTAAAGGCTCGCTGAAAGGTAAATGCCCAGTTTTCTCAGCCATGCATCATCTGCTGCCCTGCCGTATCTGTACTCTGGCGGCGGTTGATGGCTGTTTTGTCGATTATCATGCCCCGCCAAGATGGACTCCACTATCAGGCAGACACCCAGCCTCTGACTGATGACACGCCAAGTCCGCTCTGATGATCACAGCAGCGGCGCAGCTCAGAGTGTGTTTGCTGTCAGCCCCCCCCACCCTCCCTCCTCCGTGCTGGCTGCAGGGTAGATGGTACTCAACTTTCTGTTCAGGTTTTATATCTGCAGACATTTCAATCTCCAGAACAGAAGGACCTCTTTGTGCACCGAGCGAGGGAGCGGTGACAAAGTGGAAAATCAACAGGCTCAGCCATCCATTAGCTCAGGAAATGCCATGCTGCACATTAGATTCAGGATTTCACCCTGTAGGACTACATACTGATATCCTACACACTTCTACCATATGGGCAGGGGGGCTTGGGCAGGTTGCAAGTGGCTTTATATGGGGTATACCAGTGCTCACAGTCCGGGCAACAGCCAGGAGTCATGACACAGGTAGGCCACAGCAGAGCCATATCACAAACCAGGAACCAGAACCCAGTATATAGTATATAACCCAACCGAGCTTTTTGGACATGCACCCCTGGATGGCTGCATTACATGGATATTTGGATATTCTAATCAACCCCTTTTCCTTTTTCCAGATCTGCAGCCAGAATTTCCTAAAATCGCCAGGAATTTTTTTATTTGAGGAGGAAGAGTCCCGTTTCATCGCCGACTAACTCATCCCGCAGCTTTCGAGATATCAACTCCGTTCCAACTCCGGATCGTCCGGTATGATACGCTGATGTGGGCTTGTATACAGCTTTCGGATCGGATGCACAGATTCCGAGTAGGAAGGAATTTTTCCGGATTTTTTTTTCCCATAGAGAATGAATGGGATCAAAAAACACGTGTCTACCTAACCTACTTCTGCTCCACCTAGAGACACCTAATCGGATACACTAGCTCGGGGTGCAGCCCCAAGCAGGCATCCAGTGTTGGATTGACCCGCACTCGTTCGTTTCTCCATTTTGCTTCGCATCCCTCATTCCTCCCATAGAGTCCCAGTCATTTTTGGGCCCCTCTAAAGCCGGCTGTTTCGTTCGACCTAGAGGCGCAAACTTCACATACACACTAAGGGCAGGTCCCCAAGCACTAATCCACAGCCATACTGACCCGCACTCCTCTATCTGTCGTTGATTCATCCCTCGTTCCTCCCATAGAGTCCCAGTCATTTTTTGACCCACCTAAGTGCAGCTGTTTACTTCGCCCGAGAGCCACCACACTTCACATTCTCACTAAGGGGAGGTCCCAGCCATACTGACCCGCACTCGTCTATCTGTCGTTTATTCATCCCTCGTTCCTCCCATAGAGCCCCAGTAATTTTTTGACCCACCTAAGCGCGACTGTTTACTTCGCCCAAGAGCCACCAGACTTCACATGGTCACTAAGGGGAGGTCCCAGCCATACTGACCCGCACTCGTCTATCAGTCGTTTATTCATCCCTCGTTCCTCCCATAGAGTCCCAGTCATTTTTTGACCCACCTAAGCACTGCTGTTTACTTCGCCCGAGAGCCACCAGACTTCACATGGTCACTAAGGGGAGGTCCCAGCCATACTGACCCGCACTCGTCTATCTGTCGTTTATTCATCCCTCGTTCCTCCCATAGAGTCCTAGTCATTTTTGACCCACCTAAGCGCGGCTGTTTACTTCGCTGAGAGCCACCAGACTTCACATGGTCACTAAGGGGAGGTCCCAGCCATACTGACCCGCACTCATCTATCTGTCGTTGATTCATCCCTCGTTCCTCCCATAGAGTCCCAGTCATTTTTTGACCCACCTAAGCGCGGCTGTTTACTTCGCCCGAGAGCCACCAGACTTCACATGCTCACTAAAGGGAGGTCCCAGCCATACTGACCCGCACTCGTCTATCTGTCGTTTATTCAACCCTCGTTCCTCCCATAGAGTCCCAGTCATTTTTTGACCCACCTAAGCGCAGCTGTTTACTTCGCCCGAGAGCCACCAGACTTCACATGCTCACTAAGGGGAGGTCCCAGCCATACTGACCCGCACTCGTCTATCTGTCATTGATTCATCCCTCGTTCCTCCCATAGAGTCCCAGTCATTTTTTGACCCACCTAAGCACGGCTGTTTACTTCGCCCAAGAGCCACCAGACTTCACATGCTCACTAAGGGGAGGTCCCAGCCATACTGACCCACACTCATCTATCTGTCGTTAATTCATCCCTCGTTCCTCCCATAGAGTCCCAGTCATTTTTTGACCCACCTAAGCGCGGCTGTTTACTTCGCACGAGAGCCACCAGACTTCACATTCTCACTAAGGGGAGGTCCCAGCCATACTGACCCACACTCATCTATCTGTCGTTAATTCATCCCTCGTTCCTCCCATAGAGTCCCAGTCATTTTTTGACCCACCTAAGCACGGCTGTTTACTTCGCCCGAGAGCCACCAGACTTCACATGCTCACTAAAGGGAGGTCCCAGCCATACTGACCCGCACTCGTCTATCTGTCGTTTATTCAACCCTCGTTCCTCCCATAGAGTCCCAGTCATTTTTTGACCCACCTAGGCGCGGCTGTTTACTTCGCCCAAGAGCCACCAGACTTCACATGGTCACTAAGGGGAGGTCCCAGCCATACTGACCCACACTCGTTTATCTGTCGTTTATTCAACCCTCGTTCCTCCCATAGAGTCCCAGTCATTTTCACCCCAAACCAAGCAGTAATGCTTTTGTTTGACCGAGAGCCACTAAACTAAAGGGCAGGCCTCCAAATGCTAATCCACAGTCATAGCGACCCGCACTCATTTACTCATCCCTTGTTCCTCACTTAGCACACTGTGCAACCATCTCGCGTAGAAATGCACTTTTCTACTTGATTTTATAACCTCCTTATATCTAGATTTGGTGATAATTCAGTTATCAAGCCCTTAGGCACCTCAAAGCCACCTCAGATGACCCACTGGGAAGTAGGTCTAATAGCTTTACCAGGTAATTCATTAAAACATGGGATGACTGGACCATACCTATAAACACCCCTCACCAACAATAGCTATGATTGGTTTGTGAACACATCAGTGTTCAGACAGTCTGGCATTTAAAGAATGGGTCAGTTGGTCCAGATTTGGTGAATGCCTTCCCTGGCACAATTCCAAGCAGAATTCCCTGTAGACTGGGATTTTCCCACTGCTGGTAGACCCGTATGACCGTACACTGCTTCCATACACCTGCAGATTCAGCTACTTCCTTCATACTATGGTCTTTGGCCACGCCCACATGCAGTCACTCCTTGTAGTCAATCAGTAACATCTGCTTTGGAGCGTTTTCCACACATGGAACGAGACATTCCCTGCACTGTAGCACCTCTTCCCAATCTATGGATCCCATCACTCACACCCTACAGGTATTTATAGACCCATCATCCTCATACAGCGCCATCTGCAGGAGCCTGAAGGTACTACCACAATATAAAATGAGATATGTTGGTGCGTCCCATAAGTAGCAGGACCTAACTATGATTCAGATCTACCTAGCTTTTGACTCTTGTGCTAAAACATGGAACCCTAATGAGAGTACGATGACCCCAGACACCCTCAAGCCTCTACAGTTTCAACCCTGTGATTCTGTGTCAAAACTGAACTACTGTGCAGAAGCTACCACTCTACCACCAGTGCTCTTAACTTCCGAGCACCAGAGTGCTTTCTACTTTGGGTAGTGGGAAATCTGTTGAGTTCATGATGCTGCTTTGGGCTTCGAGGACCCCATGAGATCAGATCATTACTGTTAGGATTCGTCATAAGTGTTTCATCAGAGGCAAGAATGGAAAATCAGACGATGTATCTCTCACATCATTTGTGCTAATCACATCCGAGAGAAAGAGGATGTTGCATCACGTTAATTGCCTGTAATTCTGGCTTCATCAGAACAGCTACAATCAATCAGCTACCAAAATAAACCGATGAACTTCTGAATGAGTCATTTCTGAGGCAACACATGTATAGAGCTGTCACTGTTGGGATACTCCATCATAAAGATCACCGCTAAGGGAACTAATACGGGTATTGGTAACCAATCAGGTTCCAGTCATTTGTTTTATCCACATGTGGACATTTAGTCTTGTAGGATATGCCTGTAGGGATGCTCTTGGGCAGGATTCGGCAATGTGCCTGGTGCTTGCTTTCCCAGGGAAAGAACACCAACAACAGCAACGAGAGGCTTGAAGATGATGCCTGAGCCCTGGATCCCATCTCTGGTTCTGGGTGCCTGAACCCCCATTAGGCACCACTTACAGCCATGAGAGGTGGCACGGGAGCCATGCATGAACCTTGCATGCCAACAACTAAGTGGGCATCAACATCAAGACGCTGCAAGAGGATGGCAACAGGGACTAGGACGGGATGCGGTGAGGTTAATGTACTATGCCAACCATCTGGTGGCCAAGCATTGGAACAGGGGTGGTTACAGGGAGGCAGTGCCTCAAACTCCCACTGTCCATGCTGCCCCTTAATAAGAGCCACCTGATGTGGCTTTAACGGTGTGAGTGGAGAAAGAAAAGAGAGACTCCAGCTCCACAGCTTGGCCTCAGGGATGATAGATCAGGCATGTCCAGGAGTGGCTTCAGCTTTTGAGGTTCGGGCACCATCTCCCACCATTGGGCATTGGTGCCCTGCTCAAGAACTATGGTATGGTTTGATTTCCCATTGGTTCTCAATTTCTCAACGTGTTCCTACATTGGAAAGTAGCAGGTAGGAGTAGTCCAATGGTTCTAGCCATAGCCTAATGCCCTACTACTACAACAAGAACCAAAACAATACAACATACAATAGCGTTAGACTCATATTTGATTATATTAATCCATAATATCCAATCAATTTTCCATTTAACTGATGGAATGGCAACTAGGACCTGTGGAAAGAGCATGAAGGATCATTCTGAATATTAAGCCACTGCTATAACAAGCACAGTAAAGGTATCCCATCTGCCAGAGAAGCTTCAACATTAACCAAATCATCAGAATCTGTTTAATCACAAGGGATTACTCATCTGCATCCAAATAACATTGTATCCAAGTTAAAAGCCAAGAGGACTCCACATGCAAGCCCTGCCAGCATGAAGAAGCTGCTCAAAAGTTCAAAGGAAGCATGATTAATCTGATAAGCTACCTGTAAATGACACAATGAATGCTAATATGCGCTCTCAGATCTCCACACAGCACTTTAGGCCTTCAGAAAAAACATTTCTCATTTCTAAAAGGTCATCCAGGATGATAAACCGTGTGTTTAACACTTCACACATACATAAAGACCTGTGTGTGAACATGTGGTCAGTAACGGTAACAGCATATGGGTCAATCCCCACATTCAGTACACGCTTGACTTACAGTATGGGATATGGCACTAAATTGGCATTGCTCTACAATCGGATGGTGTTTCCCAGTACAGGCGGTACCGCTCATAGTTGACATTTACGTTAATGGCATTTAGCTGACGGTCTTATCCAGAGCGACTTACAAGGTTGATCATATCACAGTTGGGCCAGTGTAGTGTTAGGAGTCTTACCCAAGGACTCTTATTGGTGTAGCACAGCACTGTCACCCAGACTGGGATTTCAACCCCAGTCTCGCACATGTGGTGGTGATTCCCTGGTGGGTAGTGGTGTTATCCACTACAGTGTTGGTTACCATGTCATTTGATCTGAGATTTTCCCTGATTGTTATTGGTTCTAATCATCAAAGCGTTTGTTCTAGGAACTGAATGCGATTGGTTCTAATCACATGATCGTTTGTTCAGAGGCACCCCCTAAATGTGATTGGTTCTAATCACCACAGCACTTGTTCTAAGAACTTTCTTGAATGTGGTTGGTTCTAATCACAGCAGGACTTGTTGTAAGGCCTTTCCCGAATATGGTTGGTTCTAGTTACCATGCCATTTGTTCTAAGAACTCTCTTGAATGTGATTGGTTCTAATCACAACATCATTTGTTCACAGGCACCCCCTAAATTTGATTGGTTCTAATCACCACAGCATTTGTTCTAAAACCTCTCCTGAAAGTGATTGGTTCTAATCACCATGCCATTTGCTCAGAGGGCTCTTCTGAATGTGGTTGGTTCTAATCACAGCAGGACTTGTTCTAAGACCTCTCCTGAATGTGATTGGTTCTAATCACGATGCCATTTGCTCAGAAGCCTCTCCTGAATGCGATTGGTTCTAATCACCACAGCATTTGTTCAGAGGCACCTCCTAAATGTGCCTTTGAACAAATGCTGCACCTGTTCTAAGAACTCTCTTGAAAGTGGTTGGTTCTAATCACAGCAGTACCTCCTAATGTCCTGAATGCCTGGTTCTAATGAACAAATGCACCTGCACCTGACTGGTTCTAATCAGACACTCTCTTGAAAGTGGTTGGTTCTAATCACAGCAGTACTTGTTCTAAGGCCTGTCCTGAATGCAATTGGTTCTAATTACCTCAGCATTTGTTTAGAGGCACCCCCTAAATGTGACTGGTTCTAATCACCACAGCCCTTGTTCTAAGAACTCTCCTGAATGTGATTGGTTCTATTAAACACAGCACTTGTTCTAAGAACTCTCCTGAATGTGATTGGTTCTAATCACATGATCGTTTGTTCAGAGGCACACCCTACATGTGACTGGTTCTAATCACCACAGCACTTGTTCTAAGAACTCTCCTGAATGTGATTGGTTCTAATCACATGGTCGTTTGTTCAGAGACACCCCTAAATGTGACTGGTTCTATTCACCACAGCACTAATTCTAAGAACTCTCTTAAAAGTGGTTGGTTCTAATCACAGCAGTACTTGTTCTAAGGCCTTTCCTGAATGTGATTGGTTCTAATCACGATGCCATTTGTTCAGACGCCTCTCCTAAATGTGATTGGTTCTAATCACATGATCGTTTGTTCAGAGGCACGCCCTAAATGTGACAGGTTCTATTAAACACAGCACTTGTTCTAAGAACTCTCCTGAATGTGATTGGTTCTAATCACCACAGCATTTGTTGTAAGGGGTTTCCTAAATGTGATTGGTTCTAATCACGATGCCATTTGCTCAGAGGCCTCTCCTGAATGCGACTGGTTCTATTCACCATAGCACTAGCTCTAAGAACTCTCTTGAAAGTGATTAGTTCTAATCATGATGCCATTTCACAATAACTCTCCTGAAAGTGATTGGTTCTACTCACAGCAGGACGTGTTGTAAGGCCTCTCCTGAATCTGATTGGTTCTAGTTACCATGCCATTTGTTCTGAGATTTCCCCTGAAAGCAATTGGTTCTAACCACCAAAGCATTTGTTCTAAGACCCCTGAATGAGATCTTTGTTACACCAAAGGACTTGTATAACAAGGATATCAATGTTTCCACAAACACAGTTCACCTGTAAATATTCTAATATTATATAATATAGAGTTTTTACTGGAACAGTTAACCTTCCTGTCAGGATAAATGGGTATACAGACTGCACAGCATTACACAAAACTGCCTTAAACTGAAGCACACTCAAAATGCTTTCCTGCCTCTGGACGTCTGAATGTGTTCAACCAAATCTGACATTTACAATTTGCCTCCAACCAAGCAGTGCCAAGATTATGTAGCAGCCTGAACTGTACGCTGTAGTTTAGCCTGCTTCACTGCCAGTATTGATCGTTCCGCTTGCTTAGCTTTTATCAAGACACATAGCTTTATAAAAATGATGAATGGCAAAGAACTCAAGGTCTGATAGGAGAGTGAATGACCTCTCATTTAAAACGTGTTACTGATGTTATCCAGTACAACAACGCTGCACCTACAAGCCTCGTTCAGCAGTGTGGTAATCTTCTCCAATCTTCGCTTCAATCTCAAAGAGGCTGCAACCAACACTATAATCTTAGAGATCTTCAAATGGAGGCTTCCACTGAAGGTATAGAAGCATAACAGAAGATGGATGGAGATAAAGCCTGGTTTGTGACGGAGCCTGAACTCAAAACTGTACAGCGCTAAGGCTGTCCATAGACTTCCATGCCCACAAAGCTCATAAAATTGAATACTTCCAATGAATGGAGCTCTAAATGGCAAAGCAAGCATTCGAATTTGGCCATATCGATTGGTCAGCGTTCCCTAGAACTAGTGCCAGAAACAAAGGTGAAATAAGCTTTATTGAACAATTGGACAGTAGAAAACAACAACGAAGCAGAACCAAACATGAATGGAAAGGACGAGATCAAAGTCAGGAAACAGGCTAAGGTCAAAACCAGCGAGTCAGTGATGCAACCAGAGTACAGGGTGAAATGGTAAGAGGGCGGACGAAGATCAAAAAGCCAGAGAGTAGAAGAAAACGAAAAGCCAATAGGGATAAGAAAAAGATGGGTAGTCTGAGAACGAACGGGGTCGGAACCAGCACCGACAACCAGCAGAATAGAACACTCAGGATTGCACACGGGGTTTGGCAAAACTTCACAACAAGTGTGAGTTTGAGTGAGGCTTATACGCAGCCTGATCACTGGAAACAGGTGGGCTAATAGACCTAGCGGCAAGGGTTGGGAGACTGGGGACATGTGGCTGTGACGTCATAGGGTGATGCACTCTGGGAAGTTGAGTCCGGGGGAGCGATGAAGCGAGGGAAACCCGGAAGCGTGACCACCAGCTTAAAATCATTGTAATTAGGTTAGCTTTTAATTATTTAACCAATTATTATTGTTAAAAATATAATATATAAAACAACATATTTCTGAGACCACATCTGGCCCAGTGAGATTAGAGAATAACTCTACAGCTGGACTGGTTCAACCCAAGTCATGTACTGTCTGTATGAGGCATATCACAATAGCTGTCAATGTGTTACGGTAATAATGTAAAATTCCAAAAATTATATATGTATATATATAATTTTGCAATTTTGTCATAAGCTACATTGTTTAATTTCAGGAATATAGAATATGTTTGGAATGTTTTGTGGGAAATTGTGTGAGTGGTTTGCAAAAAACTTTATAAGCCTTTATGTATATATAGTGGGGTGCGAAAGTTTGGGCAGCGTTGTTAATTTTCCTGATTTACCTTTTTAAAGCATTGATTGATTGGATAAACAAATTTAAATAAAATAATTAGATAAAATTTTAGATAAAAAAATGTTAAATATATATTATATATGGGACAAACACAGTGATTTTTGAGAAGTGAAATGAAGTTTATATGATTTACAGAAAGTGTGCAATAATTGTCTAAACAAAAGTAGGCAGGTGCATAAATTTGGGCACCAAAAAAAACAAAAACATAACTCAATATTTAGTAGATCCTCCTTTCGCAGAAATAACAGCCTCTAAACGCTTCCTATAGCTTCTAATGAGAGTCTGGATTGTGGCTGAAGGTATTTTAGACCATTCTTCTTTACAAAACATCTCTAGTTCATTCAGGTTTGATGGTATCCGAGCATGGACAGCTCTCTAAGTGACACCACAGATTTTCAGTAAAATTCAGGTCTGGGGACTGAGATGGCCATTCCAGAACGTTGTACTTGTTCCTCTGCATGAATGCATTAGTAGATTTTGAGCAGTGTTTAGGGTCGTTGTCTTGTTGGAAGATCCAGCCCCGGCGCAGCTTCAGCTTTGTCACTGATTCCTGGACATTGGTCTCCAGAATCTGCTGATATTGATTGGAATCCATGCATCCCTCAACTTTAACAAGATTCCCTGTCCCTGTACTGGCCACACAGCCCCACAGCATGATGGAACCACCTCCAAATTTTACTGTAGGTAGCAGGTGTTTTTCTTGGAGTGCTGTGTTCTTTTTCCTCCATGCATAACGGCCCTTGTTATGCCCAAATAACTCTATTTAAGTTTCATCAGTCCACAGCACCTTATTCCAAAATGAAGCTGGCTTGTCCAAATGTGCTTTAGCATACCTCAAGTGGCTATGTTTGTGATGTGGGCAGAGAAAAGGCTTCCTCTGCATCACTCTCCCATACAGCATCTCCTTGTGTAAAATCATTCACCTCATGCATTCCGACTTAATGAGATAGGTAGGTCTGATCATGTTACAACCAGAGTCACATGGTTTCTATATAAGGTATAGCTCAATGGCTGAGGTAATAGATACTCAAATACAAACTCATCCAAAAAGGTCAGTAAAGTTACTTACTGTCCACCACTGTCTACCATGCCCCATCCAAATAAGGTGTCTCTACGTTTTCTTCTCAGAACCGTACACCCGAGCTAGAACCCTTTGGTTTTCCGGTCTCTTTCTTCAACTACGACTCCAGAAAAGCTTCTAGCAGTGACTGACCGCTGAGCGCCCTCTGGACCTGTGCTGGTGATTGGGCCTGGAGATGATAACAGCCAGCCGACAGCTACTGTTTGTTCTTCTACGTAGGAAATGAGTGCTCTTCAGCCGTGCCGGGTGATAAACTCAGAGAAGGTAGGAAAAGTAAATGAAAAAGTGATTGGTCCAGATTTAATCTCTCACTCTGAATCACCATGCTAGCGCTTCTCGACCGTCTCGACCATTACAGCCCAACACATGCTGGAATGATTGGTGTGCTAGAAAAGTCTATTATGTCTCATTGCCACTACGATTGAATGTAGATGAGCTCACGCAAAACCCGACGCGAGGGAACTTTTCCTGCCCGGTTCTGCTGCGGATACAGATGCGAAGCGTGCCTCGGGAAATGGCATGCAAATCGGTTGACACGCCAGGCAAGTGGATCTGAAGTTAGAGCATGTTTAAATATTGCATTGCGACCTTGTGTGATTTTGGTAACTCCTACAGCAGTAAACAGCATCAACGCTACTGCAATTTGGCACTCATTATCCACCCACCAGCTCTGGAAGACCCACTATTTCCATAACAACATCAGCTTTAACGCAAGCACCGAGTCGGCATGGTGTGCTCGGATTCCAGGCATCTCCAGAGCCAGAACCCCTCACACTGAATGGACTGAATTTGAGGCTCATTGAGGCTGGAGACGATTATATGGCTGCAGGCCAACAACTGAAAAGTGCAGGCAAGGGTACGGTGGGAATCTCAATCATATACATAATGAACAATAAAAAAACCAAAAGTCCTGCCAATGAATCTACTTTAAATGCAATATTCAGAAATAATGGAGGACTGACTTTTGGCATGGTTTTAATGGAAGTTCATTCCCAAGAAAAGAATAGACATCAGTTACCAAAAGAATAAAAAATAAAATAGACTAATTAGCTAACGAATTTTCAAATAAAATTGACAAATTCAATGAGTTATATTCTCAACATATGACATGATATCTGTATATAATAACTTATTGTTAAAATGTTGAATCGATATCTTGATTTTTTTATTAGACTGACTTAGCATTAATTATCGGTTATCTGTGAGTATTGAATATTTTTTCTAGAAATATATTTGGATTACATAATTGGCTTTTTTTTCCTTATTTGTAGACTCTTATCTCTGTAAGTGAAGATTTACTGACATATTAAGACAAAACAAAAACCTTGTATCTCCAACGTTATCGTTTTTCCATATTGGTAGCAGTAACGACAAACTATTTCACCTTGACTTAACCACTTCCACACTCAGATCGGTTATATATTTAAATTACATAATTGGCTTTTTTTCCTTATTTGTAGACTCTTATCTCTGTAAGTGAAGATTTATTGACATATTAAGACAAAACAAAAACCTTGTATCTCCAACGTTATCGTTTTTCAGTTTTTAAGATCATTTGGAATGAATGGTCTGTTGTCCCTTTACAAAAAAAAATAAACAACCACAAAAAACTTTTTTCCAAGTGTGTGAAATGTTTGCTTCTTTTAATTTTGATGATTATAATGAAAACCCCAAATCCAGTATCTCAGAAAATTAGAATATAGTAAAAAGGTTTAATATTGAAGACATCTGGTGCCACACTCTAATCAGCTCATTAACTCAAAACACCTGCAGAGGCCTTTACCGTGATATTTAAGTGATATTCTAATTTTCTGAGATACTGAATTTGGGGTTTTCATTAGTTGTCAGTTATAATCATCAAAATTAAAAGTACATTACTTGTAATGAATGAATATAATATACACTTTTTAAATGGAATTACTGAATATAAATCAACTTTTCCATGAATTTCTAATTTTATGACCACACCTGTAGATACTAGATGCTGAGCAAATGTTCCTCAGTGGGAACAATAATGTTAACCAAAGGGTGTTCCTGTAGCCTAGAGTTCCGTGGCAGCCCAGGATGACCCGTCCTTGATCAAAACCTCACCTGCGCACTTCCATCCCTAACCTGAACCTTACAGACCTAGAAATACCGGGACACATATCTGGTTCCATTGACGTACATTAAAGGTGAAGCATGTTTTTCCCTCCTCCTGTGAAGTTACCCGTGTCTTTGCTGGAGATTGAATTCCGGCAGCGGTGATATATTTTAATTCCATAATGGTAGCACTAACGACCAACTATTTCCCCTTGCCTTAACCACTTCCACACTCAGATCGGTACAGTCACTGGCGCTCAGAACACTGGCATGGAAATGAATGAATTGTGCTATGTCAGTCTGTGGAGAGACTTCAGCTCCATCTTTATGTAAATGTGGAACAATCTGGTTCCTCCCTGCGAGCCATATGCCAATTTCAATCCCAATCACTCAGCTCTTTCAAAGGGGCCAATTTATGAATGATTGCTGTCCCTCTGAAAAAAAAGGAAATAGACCTTTCTGCCGTCTAATTCAGCGTTCTATTATCAGTATTACAAAGTGAGTATGGGCGAAATGACAGACAGGGTCTTTCTTCAGTGTTACGATGAATAACAATGACAACATGACGAGATAAAGTTAAACATCTCGCCAGTTCAGATATGAACATCATCTCCATTTATTGCTATAATGTACCTATTAGCATAGTCTCATTTAGTCCATCCCATTGTCCATTCCAGTCAGTCTACTGGACCACATCAGAGCTTGTAAAGTTGTTGATGGAACTGCAACTGTCAGCAACATGTACAACCCAGTCAGTCTGTAGAGCTCCTGGAGAAACCCTTATAGAGAATACAGTGTAGAAAGCTTTGGCCTTGATGGCAAGAGATATTTCAGTCCCCAGATACAAAGGGGAACCAGAAATGCCTCATGGCTAACATGTGTAGAGAATATACACTCATCATCAAAAGAACAGCTGCACCCAGAAGGAGGTGTGGGAGTGCCGTGGTGTTGGGAAGGAAGATAAAGGTGACCAGGATCAATAACTGATGATACATTTAGACTGATATGATCAATATTTGAGCTACACATACAGAAGTCTGTCTCTCAGTATGGCGTCAGGCTGCCATATTTGCTAACCCAACACGCCAGCGTCTCGGTATGGAGCTGTAGAGGTTCCTAATGGTGTCCTGTGATAATCCGTCCCATGCAGCTTGAACATCCTCACACAGTTCCTGCAGATGGTGCGGTAGGGGTGGAGGTGGAGTGACACCAGGCCTTTGGGCGTGAGACAACAAACCGTTCCTCTTGGTGCTGACCACGGTGCCGGATTCGTCTCCACCAAGACTAAAGCGGGACTCGTCACTGAAGATGACCCGCTGCCATTCTGAGTCACTCCATGACAGTCTGGTACGACACCACTGCAGTCTTTGGTGACGGTGACGTGGTGTTAAGGACAGTCGTGGTAACGGTCTGTGTGCATGTAGTCCTGCGTGGTGCACATCTGCCAATGACTCATGGAGGACACCACTGCTGGCTGGATATCTGTAATGGTGGCTGTTGGGTCAGTCAGGTACAGGGATATGGCCTGTTCTTGCTTACGTCACATGCACAAGTCTCGTGATGTCAAAATGATATATATATAGAAAGTGTCTGAAAGCATGCTCGCTATGGAGGAAGTGTTCACTCAATATTTTCCCCACCAAAACATCATGTGACCAGGAGCTCTGAGGCTGTTTGTGCCTCGCTTTTATCTCTCCGTGTTATACGAGCGATCAGTCAGAGAAGCTTTACTGGAGCTCAGAAATAGTCCAACTATCTGGAGCACAGCAGCTGTTGGCTCAGCAGATCAAACCTATAACAAACAGAGAGATGAAAAGGCCCAGAGCGAGTCGGTCAGGCAAGTCACAGTGAGTGGACACACTCGAGTTTAAACGCTGTAATCCTGTTAGTTCACGCTATGCTAACAAGCCGCGTTTACTGGATGTCTCATGAAGCCATTTGATTCCCCGCTCTGCATTAGAGCCACACAGAACATAAAGAGACATTTAAAACACTGCAGCTCTGGGGGTCCTGGCATCTGTCAGCATCAGGAACTGAAGACCCACTGCAGTTTATTTTGTAGTTACACCACAGACAATATGCTGTAACACCAGTGTAATAACATGAGTATAAACTACTGTAACACTTGTAATTACAGGACTGTAAACTGATATAACACTGTTGTGACTGAGTTTAAACCGCTGTAACATTGGTTTAATAACCTAAGCATAAACTGCTATAACACCTGAGTAACTACATGAGTATAAACTACTGTAAGACCTGCATGATTGTGGGTATAAACTGCTATAACACTGTTGTAATTGAGTATAAACTGCTATAACACTGTAATAATTGAGTATAAACTGCTATAACACTTGTAATTAAGAGTATAAACCGCTATAACACTGTAATAATTGAGTATAAACTGCTATAACACTGATGTAATTGAGTATAAACGGCTATAACACTGTAATAATTGAGTATAAATTGCTATAACACTTTTGTAATTAAGAGTATAAACTGCTATAACACTGTTGTAATTGAGTATAAACTGCTATAACACTGTTGTAATTGAGTATAAACTGCTATAACACTGTTGTAATTGAGTATAAACTGCTATAACACTGTTGTAATTGAGTATAAACTGCTATAACACTGTTGTAATTGAGTATAAACTGCTATAACACTTTTGTAATTAAGAGTATAAACTGCTATAACACTGATGTAATTGAGTATAAACGGCTATAACTGTTGTAATTGAGAATAAACTGCTATAACACTGTAATAATTGAGTATAAATTGCTATAACACTTTTGTAATTAAGAGTATAAACTGCTATAACACTGTTGTAATAGAGTATAAACTGCTATAACACTGTTGTAATTGAGTATAAAATGCTATAACACTTTTGTAATTAAGAGTATAAACTGCTATAACACTGTTGTAATAGAGTATAAACTGCTATAACACTGTAATAATTGAGTATAAACTGCTATAACACTTGTAATTAAGAGTATAAACTGCTATAACACTGTTGTAATAGAGTATAAACTGCTATAACACTGTAATAATTGAGTATAAAATGCTATAACACTTTTGTAATTAAGAGTATAAACTGCTATAACACTGTTGTAATAGAGTATAAACTGCTATAACACTGTAATAATTGAGTATAAAATGCTATAACACTGTTGTAATAGAGTATAAACTGCTATAACACTGTTGTAATTGAGCATAAAATGCTATAACACTTTTGTAATTAAGAGTATAAACTGCTATAACACTGTTGTAATAGAGTTTAAACTGCTATAACACTGTAATAATTGAGTATAAACTGCTATAACACTTTTGTAATTAAGAGTATAAACTGCTATAACAGTGTTATAATTGAGTATAAACTGCTATAACACTTTTGTAATTGAGTATAAACAGCTGTAACACCTGAGTAACTACATGAGTAAAAGTGCTATAACATGAACTGCTGTAACACAGTTGTAACTACATGAGTATAACTTCTGTAACACCTGGGTAATTACATGTGTATAAACTGCTGTAACACTGTTGTAATTTTGAGTATGCACTGCTGTAACTGTTGTATATGTACAAGTATAAGCTGAAGTTGCTTTCAATACCTCTCACTGTAATCTATCTGTAACAGTGAGTCCAATAGCGGTAGTTACATTGTTGTAACATGCATTGTTAATGTTTAACTGTGTAACTACATAGTTATTAGAGCCATACAAAGTGGGAGCCTGGGATTTTCTTCATAGTCTTTGGATATAGCTCTAGTAAAACTTTACTTGAGTATTGAACTCTAGCTGCTTTGTGTCTGATGATCTGCTGATTGGTCACTGAGATGACATCAGACATTATTAGTGTCACTTTTTTCCCGGTCAAGAAATGATTTAATATATATACGGCGTAGGAATAAGTCCAATACAACGAAGAATCTACACCCCAAAGCCTGGAAACTTCGCCCAACGCAGTAACAGGCAGCATTAAAAGTGCATTGCAATGTTTTTCTTTATTTTCCCCACTGAAATGTATTCTTTCTCCAGTTTCTGTTCTTTATTTATTTATTTATTCATATGGCTTCCAGAAAAAAAAATAAAAAGCTTTTTGGAAAATGACTTTTCCGATGGATTGTACAGGGCATGGAACGGGACAGCAAAATTGCTTTTAGAGCTGCTGTAATGCACCACTAACGCACTGATGTGATAGCAGTTCTGCTCTTATATTCATCTCTCATCTCGAGTTCAGCTTTATGAAGAGCAGAACACTCAGAATCTCATATCTCTCCCGGGACTATTTCGCTGCTCCGTGTTTGAGTGATCTGTTTCTATACCTCATCGCTGTTGGCCCATGTTACAGTGCGTTCTTCCAGTAACGGCGACGGTACATGCATACAGTAGTGGTGTATGGAAGGCAGTTTGGTTCTTAATGTCTAGTTTGAACGTTTTAATGTCTTAGGATGGTGGAAATGAACAAGCTTACACAGAACAATGTGTCTTAATGTGGTTAAAACTGGGTTCTACCACTTCATCAACTTCTGAGGGGGGAACTCAATCACTGCGAGAGAAAATGCTTTTTGCACACATTAATCTACTCCTTACAAATGAATTGTCCCGAATGCAACATCACAGCTATGTATGACACATGGCAGGTAGCAAAAGCCCACATGACTAAATTGTATAGCCCACATGACACCAAATAGCCCACTTAACTACAGTGTACAGTCCACATGACAACACCAAATAGCCCACATGACTACAGTGTACAGCCCACATGACAACACCAAATAGCCCACATGACTACAGTGTAGAGCCCACATGACATCAATGTACAGCCCATATGACTACACTGTAAAGACCACATGACTACACCGTAAAGACCACATGACTACACCATAAAGACCACATGACTATAACATAGCACCCACATGGCTACAACGTACAGCCCACTTGACAACACCAAAGTACATTGACAGTACATACAGTTTAAATCCCACAAGACTACAGTGTAGAACCCACAAAACGTACAGCCCACATGACTAGACCACAGAGCACACATGACTACAGCATAGAGCTCACATAACTACACCACAGAGCACACATGACTACACCACAGAGCACACATGACTACACCACAGAGCACACATGACTACACCACAGAGCACACATGATTACGCTGTAGAGCCCACATGACTACACCGTTGAGCCCACATGACTACAACGTACAGCCCACCTGACTACAACGTACAGCCCACATACCTACACCACAGAGCACACATGACTACGCTGTAGAGCCCACCTGACTACAACGTACAGCCCACCTGACTACAATGTACAGCCCACATGACTACAACATAAAGCCCACATGACTACAACGTGGAGCTCACATGATTGCACTGTAGAGCCCACATGACTAACGTAGAGCCCACCTGCTTATATGGCAGAGCCTACATGGCTACATGCAGCCCCTACGCCAACAAGGGGTGGGTATCCAGATAGTGATGATCTCTCAGTGATGCTCTATCAACACTGATGTTCCCCCAACCATTCTGATGCCTACTCCCTTCACGAGCCTTACAGGGGATTTGGCTACTAAGCCCCTGCAGCCCACCTCCACTGGACGCACCTTCATACTCCAGCCCTGCTGCTCTGCCTTAGGTGCCAAGTTGGCATACTGCAGCTTCTTCCTTTCATATGTCCCACTAAAGACTTCCTCTCAGGGAACAGTCAACTCAAAAATGAAGACACGCTGACAGGAGCTGGACCAGAGAACGCGATGCAGGTTGGTCACTGCTATTTTATATAGGAAGGTAAGTGTGCGGCTAGGTGAGTAGTATGTTTATCTTACTGCTCTGCCTCCATGTGATTGTGTCATCATGTTCCAACACTGCACTGCAGTGAAAATACTAAGACGAATAGCTACAGCTGGCTTCATAAGTGAGTTTGGCCTTCCTTTACTTACTGCCAATTGCAAGCCTACTTGCACTACTAACATTTAACTAGCTGTAGTAGCATGCTAGCGTCAAGACACTGGAACCAAACCAAAGATCTGCCTTTAAAAGATTTAATGTCTTTGTATTTTTAAGTTACAGTAGTAGTTATTATGTAATTATTATATAATTACTACAAAATTACAACATGAACATTGTTTTTGGCGACGTTTAAGAGGACACATACTTTAAATTAGCCACATAAAAGTTGCTCTTTAAAGATATGTTGAACATTTGCTGATTTTATGCAGTGCATTATGACTAGCCTACTGGTATGGAAACTAGCATTACTTATGCAGATGCTGTATGAGTGGTCTCAGTGTAGGTCGTTACACACTTCCTGTTGGAATCAGGGCAGTTTCGTTGGTAAGACCACAGTATGATAGTAATAACCCTCACATGTGCTAGCATTAATGGCATGAGCAACGCCTGATAGACCTGGAAATGGTGGTGGTGAATACATTCCCATTAGCTACATCACTCTTCCAGGTACCATTGATTTGTAACTACATGGTTATCTGGGATCGGCAGCCAACCACACCAGATGACCGTCATTTCAATCGCTGATTAGTTTGACCTTAAGCGGTCACTACATTCAGGTTTATGAGGTACTCGAAGGTTCAGCAATGCTCATTCACTAATTTAATAAGGTAAAGGAGTCAGGAAGTGTTAGTGGCTGAGGAAAACAACAAAGGTGAACATAGCAACAAAGAGAGGAACCCATTTCCCCCCCTGAGGAAGTGAAAGAGAAGGATTCGGTCGCTTTAACAGCGCTCCTCATATCAGTCAGGCTAAAAAACCTTCTGTGCCGAACACAATGCCATCCAAATGAGAAATGGCAGCTGAAATATCCCACAGAGCGGTGTTTCATCACCAGCTTCCGAAAGGAACAATATCTCATCAGAGTTTGCTGGGAGATGTGAAGAGAGAGCGGGGAATCTGGCTCGGAACAGTGCCTTTTAGCTTAAGGCTGTGCTAATAAGCAAAGCTAAGAAGTTGCTTATTTCCAATCTCGCCAAAAACGCTGCTAATTGTTTCAGACGCAAAACACAAATCAGCAAAGATGGGCCTTATCGCTGTACCTGACTGACCCAACAGCCACGATTACGACTGATGTCCTCCATGAGTCATGCTCTTAGTGCAGCACCATTGGCTGCACCACGCAGGACTACATGCACACAGACCGTTACCATGACTGTCCTTAACCCCACGTCACCGTCACCAAAGACTGCAGTGGTGTCGTACCAGACTGTCATGGAGTGACTCAGAATGGCAGCGGGTCATCTTCAGTGACGAGTCCCGCTTTAGTCTTGGTGGAGACGCCCAACGATAATTCGAGTCGAAATGACTGTGGCCAGTGTGTGGAGGCACCGTGGTCAGCACCGAGATGAACGGTTTGTTGTCGCACGTCCAGAAGACCTGGTGTCCCTCCACCTCCACCCCTACCGCACCCTCTGCAGGAACTGTGTGAGGATATTCAAGCTGCATGGGATGGATTATCACAGGACACCATTAGGAACCTCTACAGCTCCATACCGAGACGTCTGGCGTGTTGGGTTAGCAAACACGGCGGCCAGACGCCGCCATACTGAGAGACAGACTTCTGTATGTGTAGCTCAATAAATATTGATCATATCAGTCTAAATTCATCATCAGTTATTGATCCTGGTCACCTTCATCTTCCTTCCCAACAGCACCACAATCCCACACCTCCTTCTTGGTGCAGCTGTTCTTTTAATGATGGATGTGGTTTAGAAGCTTTAGATGTTCAGGTTGAATCTGAAACTGCCAAAAAAGTGTTCATGTGCACCAGTTTTAGCTTAGTGCTATAACTCTATTGGAAATCCCATAGAAATGCTAACTGAAATTAGCTTTATAGCCGGGGGAAGCAATGCAGTAATAGTCACCGTTGACTAGCGCTACGGCTAATTGACAATTGGCCTTTACTCTACAAACACATGGCACTATAAAGAGTACAGTATACCTTAAATAAATATTTGTTATGAGTTTGAGAGCTATGTGAGAAATTATATTTCATATAAACTGTATTTCCAACAGTGAATATATGGTATAAAAGTCTTTGCCCAAGCTGTTTATATTATACAGCATAAAATTCTCATTTTTATAGTTTGCGGTTAAGTTAATACCAGCAGTACTTTCTTTTTGTGGTGGGAACTCGAGGAATTCTCTTCTGTTTTGAACTCGGGCTGCCACTGAATACAGTGCGTTAGTGAGCATGTTTAATTCAGCACAGTCTGTTCAGGGTCAGCCACCCACTGGGCTGGGCATTATGATGCTATACACATGGCTAATGAAGGATGGAGTCAGGAGGACTGAAACTCTGTTTTGCTCAGTGTTCTTTTCATGGACTTCTTCAGCACTGAAATAGAGAGGCCGATTGAAATTGGTTATTATTCAGCCGCCTCACAAGTTCCATAATACCCAGCACCACAAAACACTCACTACCCATACTGCTCTTCGAACCCTCCCAAGAGAAAGTTGCCTTTTAGGATTCGTCATTAGGAAGCCATCTCTGAGAATAACACAGCGAGCTCCCTCCCACATTAGGAGCCATCTGTGCAGATTAGATTCCTAGGAAAACAAGGTGTTACAATCACATCTCAGTCAGCCTTAACTCTTTAATTCAGAGGCAGAGTCGGTGGCTAATACTGCCTTATAACCTCGTCAGACAAAAGCATGAGTCACCTTGCAGGTTTAAGGTGGTAGGAACTTTAGGTTTCTCTATGGCATCAACAGTTCTGCAACTACATTTCCCATTATTGACCTCTATGACATCAACAGTCCTGCCTCTAATGAGTCCAACAACTACATTTCCCATTATTGACCTCTCAATGACATCAACGATCCTGCCTCTATCGAGTCCAACAACTACATTTCCTATTATTGACCTCTCAATGACATCAACAATCCTGCCTCCATCGAGTCCCAGAACTACTTTTCCCATTATTGACCTGTCGTTCAGTGATCTCACTCCATCACCTGAACGTCCTGCCTCTAGATGCAACAGATACCACAAAACACTGGTGATAGCTCCTAAGATTTCCCATTATTGACCTCTCATGACATTCATACAATCCTGCCTGGGTCCACCAATCTGAGTTCCCACAACTACTTTTCCCATTATTGAACCTCGTCAATGACATCAACAGTCCTACCCTCTAATGAGACTCCAAGTCACTATCATTTCCCATTATTGGGACACTGGCACTCAGACAATGACATCTCAACCAACCCAACAGTCCTGGCTCACTATCTGCGTCCCACAACTACTTTTCCCATTATTGACCTCTCAATGACATCAACAATCCTGCCTCCATCGAGTCCCACAACTACTTTTCCCATTATTGACCTCTCAATGACATCAACAGTCCTGCCTCTAATGAGTCCAACAACTACATTTCCTATTATTGACCTCTCCATGACACCAACAGGCCTGTCTCTATCGAGCCCAACAACTACATTTCCCATTATTGACCTCTCAATGACATCAACAGTCCTGCCTCCATCGAGTCCCACAACTACATTTCCCATTATTGACCTCAATCCATAAATTGCACCAGTCCTTCCATCCATCGAGTCCAACAACTACAGTTTTCACCATTATTGACCTCTCTCATAGACGCTCCACCAGTCCTGCCTCTAATCGAAGTCCAACAACTACTTTTCCCATTATTGAACCTCGGTCAATGACACCTCAACAGTGTCAGTACCTGCCTCTAATGAGTCCTCCAACACCTACACATTTTCCTAATTATTGACCTCTCATAGAGTGTCATCCAGTCCTCGCCTCATCGTCATCGAGTTCAAACAATGCGCTACATTTTCCCAGTTACTGGCCCCTCCATGACATCTCTCTGACCCTGCCTCCTAACCACTAAATCATGTGCGACATCAACTCCGAACACTGTTCTGAGTGGATCACATCATTTGTTTTCCATCATAGTCTGAACAACTACATTCACATTTCCCATTATTGGCCGTCTCCGAAGGCATAGACATCACAAGTCCTGCCTACACCATACAGTCCATCCTAGTCAACACAGTTATCAACCCATGATATTGACGTCTCTATGACATCTGACCACTGTTCTGCCTCCATCGAGTCAACAACTGACTACATTTCCATAATACCGTACAGGCTCGTCGCTCTCCGGTAGCATAGTTATACGTACAACTGTAGTTAGCCTAATGTGCTTGCAGTAACTCTTCATAAATATGACGGCTGTTTGTCAATTAGATCGTTTGAGTCTATACGCTGGAAACAAAAGTGCCTAACAGTCTGCGGATCGGCCAGAGTCATAGGGCTTTCAGAGAACGGGTTCCTTTGGCCTTTCAAAACAGAAAACTGTCATTTGCATTTGGGACTACAAAGACATACAGAAATGCCACCTAAAGCCAAGGGACTTATCGCAAGCTCATATGCAGCCCTCTACTCTCCCCCGTATGTTCGTCTCTATTAAGTGACTCCGGCCCCCCCGCCCCCTCCCCCCCACCCCCTCCCCCCCCCCCTCACCCACCCCCTACTGCCCTTTTTACTCCATCGTGTGTCGCACACAACTACATTTGCATGAAAACTTATGGCACGGCTTCTTAAGCGGCATACGCCCACTCTCATCAAACATGGCAGCAGTGTTCCACACTACCTGACGCCTTGCAGTTGGAGAAGCTGCTTTATGTCTATCTTCAATCCTAATTGAGGAATCAGTCTACAGTAGGGAGACGCAGAAGTGCTGAAACACTTTTCAGTGGAAGCAAACTTCTTTGGCGCTTCGTTCAAATCTCCAGACGTCCTGAACACATCCCGCGACACTAAAGAGATAGAACCCTCAACCCTGTGTATCAGGACAGGTGGGTGCCAGCTCACAGACCTGACTCGCTGTGACTCCATTAAGTCTACATCGCTTATCCTGTGCTGGCGTGCTCTGAGGAATGCATTGGAGGCTAAACCAGTACTCACTGGAACATGCACAGAAGGGGCCCTAGTTGGCCTTCGTGATGATGAAAAGTCAGACACAAACATTCCTTCATTGGAAAGAATGTGACCATGAAGGGTTCTTCAGTGCCACAGGTGATGGAAAGTATAGCAGCTAGTCTCAAATTTCGACCCGTGACTGAACACATACTGTACGAGGCAGAATATTCATTTCTATCAATATAACAACTCAGACACGAGAACCTGCTCATTCAAACTCTAACATAGAAACCAGTCTCTTGAGTTCATATGTCAATATAATCGAACCTCTAGGATGCTGGATAGCTAAACCCATTCTGTACGCACTGGAACATTTTGGAAGCATACATGCCGGGCTTACAATGTAGGGACCTTCATTTGAGAAGACAACACTGCCATTGTCCAATTTACTATGAACTGTACTGCTATTTGGACATGACTCATAACAACAGAGGCTCACTTTTACACGCTATATAGAATCTATTGCGAAGCTATGTCCCCTGAACATTTTGGAAGTATGTAGAACCTTGTTGGAAGTTATATGAACAATGGCACAGCTAGGCACGAAACCGCTTTTGCAGAAGCTATGTAAAGCCTATTGACCACGACTTGTAGCACAGCCTTTTTGGAAGCTAGCTTGTAGAACATTTTGTCCAAGCTATGTAGACACATTTTGCATGAAGCTATGGTAGAACCTTTTGGAAGCCAGCTATGTAGACGCCTTTGGCAAGCTATAGTAGAACCTTGGTATTTTGGAAGCCCTACTATACTAAACCTTTTGGAAGTATATATATAACCAACCTCCCATCTGGAAGCCTACTAATGAGAACCTTTTGAAAGCTATGTAGAACCCTTTGGAAGCTATATAGAACCTTTTGGAAGCTATGTAGAACCTTTTGGAAGCTATGTAGAACCTTTCGGAAGCTATGTTGAATCTTTCAGAAGTTATATAGAACATTTTGGAAGCTATGTAGAACCTTTTGGAAGCTATGTAGACCCTTTTGGAAGTTATATAGAACTTTTTGGAAGCTATATAGAACCTTTTGGAAGTTATATAGAACCTTTTGGAAGCTATGTAGAACCTTTTGGAAGCTATATAGAACCTTTTGGAAGTTATATAAAACCTTTTGGAAGCTATGGTGTAGAACTCTTTGGAAGCTATGTTATGAGAACCTTTTGGCAGTTATATAAAACCTTTTTTTTGGAAGCTCATGGTTAATAACCTTTTTGGAAGCTGATGTGTAGAACCCTTTTGGAAGCTATATAGAACCTTTTGGAAGCCTATGGTAGAACACCTTTTGGAAGCTATGTTGAATCTTTCAGAAGTTATATAGAACATTTTGGAAGCTATATAGAACATTTTGGAAGCTATGTAGAACCTTTTGGAAGCTATGTAGACCCTTTTGGAAGCTATATAGAACCTTTTGGAAGCTATGTAGAACCTTTTGGAAGCTATATAGAACATTTTGGAAGCTATGTAGAACTTTTTGGAAGCTATGTAGAACCTTTTGGAAGCTATATAGAACCTATGTTTGCTCCCGTAAGCTATAAATACTGACAACCTTTGTGGGCCCAGCTATGTAGATCCTTTTGGCAAAGCTATGTAGAACGCTTTTGGAAGCTATGATAGAACCTTTTTAAAAGCTAATATAGAAACCTTTTGGCAAGCTATGTAGAAACCGTTTCGGAAGCTATGTTGAATCTTTCCATCTTTCACGAAGTTATATAGAACATATATTGGAAAAGCTCATATAGAACCTGATTTGGAAGCTATGTAGGACCCTTTTTGGAAGTTATAATAAGAACTTTTTGGAAGATAAGCATAGAACAGCTTTGTGAAGCTATCTAAACCTTTGGAAGTGTATATAGAACCTTTATGGAAGCTATGTAGAACCTTTTGGAAGCTATGTACGAACCTTTTGTCTCTTTGGAAGCTATATAGAACCTTTTGGAAGTTATATAAACCTGTTTTGGAACTATGTAGACCTTTTGGAAGCTATGTAGAACCTATTCTGTAGAAGTTAATATAAAACCTTTTGGAAGTTATATAAAACCTTTTGGAAGCTATATAGAACCTTTTGGAAGCTATGTAGAACCCTTTGGAAGCTATATAGAACCTTTTGGAAGCTATGTAGAACCTTTTGGAAGCTATGTTGAATCTTTCAGAAGTTATATAGAACATTTTGGAAGCTATATAGAACATTTTGGAAGCTATGTAGAACCTTTTGGAAGCTATGTAGACCCTTTTGGAAGCTATATAGAACCTTTTGGAAGCTATGTAGAACCTTTTGGAAGCTATATAGAACATTTTTATGGAAAAGCTAAAATGGTCAGAACTTTATATGTGGAAGCTATGTAGAACACATTTTGGAATTCCCCTTCCCAAGCTATCAATAGAACCTTTTGTGTAAGCTATATATAAGAACCTTAATGGCAGCTATGTGCAAGCATCCTTGTTTTGGAAGCTATGTAGAACCTTTTGGAAGCTATGTAGAACCTTTTAAAAGCTATATAGAACCTTTTGGAAGCTATGTAGATCCTTTTGGAAGCTATATAGAACCTTTTGGAAGTTATATAGAACCTTTTCGAAGTTGTAGAACCTTTTCGAAGCTATGTAGAACCTTTTGGATTTTATATAGAACCTTTTGGAAGTTATGTAGAACCTTTTGGAAGCTATGTAGAACCTTTTGGAAGCTATATAGAACCTTTTGGAAGCCATATAGAACCTTTTGGAAGCTATGTAGAACCTTTTGGAAGTTATATAGAACATTTTGGAAGCTATATAGAACCTTTTGGAAGCAATGTAGAACCTTTTGGAAGTTATATAGAACATTTTGGAAGCTATTATAGAACCATTTAAAAACATTATTCTACACAGAACCATCTACACTACGTCTCCCACCAAATCTGAAGGACCCTTTCATAAAACAAAGGACCTTTGCCAAGGGTTCCTTGAGGGTTCATGATCCTATATACAGAACAATATTTACCAAGGAACCCTTGAAGAACCATTTTTCTTAAGTATGCAGCTAGCAGACCCCCCCGTGAATCGAATCTTCTACCCGTTACATATAAAACGTAGCCTAGTGAGTTGTCTGAACTACGGGTTTCCTTCCGATAAGTCGAGCCCACTTTTGTATGTGCTAATAACG
Organism: Prochilodus magdalenae; assembly: GCA_024036415.1. Taxonomy (NCBI): domain Eukaryota; kingdom Metazoa; phylum Chordata; class Actinopteri; order Characiformes; family Prochilodontidae; genus Prochilodus; species Prochilodus magdalenae. The sequence goes on from JAMWET010000914.1 coordinate 127,836, forward strand.
ACAGAATGTTCCATAGCTGCTCAGGGGAAAATTAACGTGGCCTGACTGAAAAAACTGGTCTAGACGCTGGACTAACTGCGGGTCCAGATGCCGGCAAACTCTCTCGAATAAGGAGCCTCATAAACTCTACTGCCATATCCACGCTAAGAGACTATACTGCAAGAAAGTCTAAGCATAGTGACCCTCGAGAGGTTGCTCATTATCTGTAATAGGGCGTGAGAGAGCATAATAGGTCTACTCACCAGTTGCGCTAAAAACATGTAGCACTCTCAAGACAAGGGCGATCTCAGCCATATAGGCTAGATCTCTGGTCTTAATAAGGTGGGGCGCGTCGGCCATAGCTACTGGACACTCGTCGAGTGGTCCTCTGTTCTGAGATGTGTAGATGTGCAACCATTGTTGTTATAAGTCGATTGGCAAACCCATACACATGATGGTCTCATCCACGAGAGACGTGACTGCTTTGACTTTTACATACACTCAGTTCAATCAGTCATCTGAAGTGATAGCGCTCCCCACCTTGTGCGAGACTCTTCAGCCTGCTAAACATGAGGAAGCACTTTGACCCCACTGGTGTTACTGCTCAGTCACCTGACATTTCTGACATCACCGAGGTCAGTGACCACCCTGAGATGGCGTTAGGACTCAGGTCAGAGTCAAAACCGCTTCTCTCAAACGATATAAAACGCACATCTTAGCATTCTGCAAGGTATGAACTTCATTTTGGCGTACCCTTATGCGAACCGCTGTGAACAGTATGCAAACGCTTATCTAGGAAGGACTTGCACTGTACTGGGCCAGAATTCTCGATCGCAAATAACTCGCAGGGACAGCTTGGGTGGGGCAATCCTCTTCAGTGTGTCAGTCATGAGTCTACCGCAAGGCCTCAGGACTGTGTCCCCAAAAGACATGCGGCTATGAGATATTCAGGAAGGACACACCATTCGCCAGCGACTTTGGTGAGCAGCCTCTGAGAGGGCAGTGCTTAGGTGCAAGCGTGTGCTCCTCGACGGCTCACTCAAAATGATCTCGCAGAGCCACGACGTTCGAAGCGCATAAGACACACTATCGACGAAGATATGAGGGAGAATGAGGGGAAAAAACTATGCATCAAGCTTTACAAGCACTTGAAAATAACGGACGATCAGGGCCTCAACGTACGCTTGGAGGCAGGGGTTATTTTCCATAACCAGGACTGAGAAGGCTACAAACAAGCTAGGCCATCGTGGCCCATATACTACTGAACAATGAGATTATTTGGTGCACTGTTTTCATGATTACCGGTGCTTTGGATATATACAGATATCAGCTTAAGTGGATGATTAGGGTCCGGTGACTACTAGAAGAGGGTCTCTAACGCAATCATATTTTCCGTCTCTGCATTCTTTTAAAGGGAGCACAATAAAAAACACATATTTACTTATACACTTCTGAAAAGGTTGTAGTGCTTGACGTTGTCCGCTATTGTTGTAACTACTAGCAGATCCACCATGAATACTTTCCATCCCCTACGTCAGGCTGCTTAACATGTAAGTGGACAATATTTTGCCGAGGTTTCTAACATGGTGTTTCTGTGTTAATTAAATATATCGTCGCTTCCATTTTCCTGTAACTCGTCCACCAAGAAAAGTACAGAGACTTTGTAGTAGCGTCCAAGAATGCGCAAACTTTACAGAGCGAGACCAAAAAACCACATTCAATTTTAATGTAATCTTGGACGCCCAACATTTGTCCCAATCGGAAGCACAGACGTTTACCACGACGATGAGCTTTTGGGCATTTCAATTGGTCCATTCATCATGCAAATCTCACAAAGTGTCAAACCAGGAGCTGCGAGTATCTTTCAAATAAAGCAATAAAAAGTCAAAAATGCGCCCACAACAGGAGATACATGTTTTTCATTGGACAGACGACCGGAATGCTAATGGCTTACATACCAGAAACAGAAAATCTGAGTACAGTGCAGGGACCAGGCTCTATAAGACAATGCAAACCTCGCCACAGACCCTGATGTCCACGTTCTACAACAGCGATATCGAGTTCGCAAAATAGACATTCTCGCACAGCCTCCAATTTTTTTTAAACTATCCTATGTATTGTGTACCTCCACACTCACATAGCTAATAGAGAATCTCAAGCTACGTGTCCTGGCGTTATTCATCAGGACAGCAGATGAGGCATCATATGGATGTACCTAACATCACTTCAGCAGAATCTACTACCAGCAGCGTGCGATTGCGCAGGAGAGCAGCTGATCAGCCTCAGGAAGTTGGTTGTGACTGAGTGGTTTGCATTAGAGCTCACGACTGGGATTAGGCCTAAAAGTACGTGCTCGGCAAAATGACCTCTGACGCTCCTCACATACACACTTAGGACCCTACTATTCCAGATCACTCCCCTCTGGGAGAAGGACTCTAGCGCGGTCCATTCAAAAACCAGCACAACACGTCATGCTAACAGGCTTCTTTCCCCGCAGAGCAGTAGACTCCTCACACAGTGTGACATCCTCGCCCACTGGTAAACCTCCACAAACATGTCTACACTGGACATGTACCAACCAGACTGCTCAGAACAGCTCGTTAGTGCCACTCTGAATACTGACTATTAGCCTACCAAAAGCCTGTACTCAAAGATGTTCTCTCTTACGTGTAAATATTCAGTACCACTTACAGGCTGTAACCTTCTATATATAATAGTTTGTTCAACTTAAATCTGTTCAGCATCTCTCAGCTTCTTCCAGTTTTGATTACCTTTAGAGTGACTTTAACTTTTTTAATTTATCCCCTATCCTATTTATTGAGTTAGTGTCAGTTTTTCTCTTATTTTATGAATTTAGGCATGCTTAATACTGTAAATAGTCAATACTTGGTCCGCTTCTCTTGAGTGTTGTCCACTTGTAATCACGTGTTGCTTCTCTACAACGACGAAATTCCTTGTATGTGCTAAAATATTTGAGTGAAATTAAACAAGAGATTCTGATTACTGATAAAATCAAAGCATTCAGAAATATTAAATTTTTCAATTTTGAGATTGCATTAGAATACAAAGATTATACAGCATGGGACGGAATCTGGATTCTCTTTCTCTAATCACTTGACAGCTATTATTCATGGAATGCCATAAATAAACCCATTTCTCACCATGCCTTTAAGTCACATGAACGGTTCGATAGTGTAGGCTACAAGCGAAATATGATCAGTCCTTTGGTAAAAACCTTTCAGAATACAGAATGGATAGTACATACTGGACCGCTCATCGAATGTTAAGTCAGCTTAATGAGATCATTCAGACTCGATACATTACAGGAAATGGTAGCTCTTTTATGAGATTGTTATAAAGGTGTTGGTTACAACCAGTTGCAAAAGCTCTTGTATTGGCTAAAAGACTACATTGGATATACCATACTTCAATGTAGTTGACCCATGTGCAGTCTTCAGCCTGCCTCTTCTAGACCCACTCACTGGTCTAGGCCAAATCTGGACTGGGTTGATAGACTGCTTGGCGGAGAGACCAGAGTCTACCTGCTCCATCGAGCATGCTGGCGATAATGGAAACCGCGGGAACCTGAATGCAATAAAACAGTGATTGTGAGGTGCTACGACGATGAAATTAAACTGAGCGAATCACTACAGGAATCGATTAGTATCCCTGGTGGGGGGCTACGTCGATCATGGCCATGAGCGTGTCAAAGGGGGAGTCTGTCTTTAATGAGATGAAAGTGAATGCACTCGGAACCACTTGTCGGTAATACGAGCAGTAGATCTGTAATAGGAGCACTAGTAGTTGTGGGCCAAGCGTGTAGGCCCGATGAGTAGGTTAGGGTAATACCATCTTCGTGACGCTGCCACGATTAACGCTGTGTAGTTATCAAGGAGGGTTAGTAACTATTAGCCTTTCGTAAGTGCGTATCGATTCCTTGGAATGACCTACATAAGTAACTGGACTACCAATCAGCGCAGGATGCCCTTAACGAGTTCAAAAACCGAGCACTCTAACCCCCTAACTGCTGATTACCTACTCCACCTGACCAGGCGCCGTATTGCTCCGATCTATTAGTGAGCTCTGACCCAGACGCTCCGGGTAGTGTGGTCTTCACGTAGTCGAGCTGTGGCGTGTTAAGTCTCATGTGGTGTGTTTTCGCTTCACGGAGGGTTTAATTACTGCGGGAGGACCCAAATTTCCCCACTGACTAGGAATCTCAACAAGAGATGTAATAAAATCTAAAAAAAATCCTAAATCAGTTACAAGATAGCTAAGAACCAGACAGATACGACAAATCACTGAGACTGTGGAATTTTCGTCTCTAATCTGGAATTTGATTTTATTTTTTTTTTTTTTTTTGAGATTGTAAAGCCTAAAGATCCTTGGGTATAGTGAGGACCACGAAACAGCGCTCATAAGAAGTGTAACAAGATTATAATATATTTGTCTTGATAATGTCTTTGTCTATCATAGTGTATTGACATGTTACAGTCAATGGCATTTAGCAGCGCAGTGCGCGATATCTTATCATCAGATGAGTACTCCTAAGCCACAATGTTAATCACACATTCAGGTCGAGCTTCTATGTACATGTCTTGGTAAGTCATTGTGCCCAAGGAGATATTATTGGTGGTAGACCAGCATAGACACCCAGACCAGGAATCGAAGCCCAGTTCTGGTCTCCACATGTTCGAGGTACTGTCGTTAGAGCTGTGGGTCCGGTGCTGGGGTTGGTAGCGGTTGTTATCGTCTAAGCTACAGCACGAACTCACGCGATTAATCTGATGACTGGGCATCGAGCCCCCACAGGTGCAGCTGAAAGAAATGGATCTGGGTATGGTATGGATTAGTATACACCCGCAAACCAGGATGGTACCCGACTTTCCCTAAGTTTGAGTGCACTTTGAAGAACATGGTCCCCATTGTGTTTAATTGGAGTCCGTCCTATGGACATCTGCTTAGGACTCTAAGGACGGCACAACTCCCAGATAAGTAACTTGCCTCGCTGTTCTTATGCCGGTTCGATTAGAGCCCGGGCAAGAAGGCTGCTGGGCAGCGCCAGAACGGGGGGCACGGCAACTGGCCTTCACTGGGCTACCCTTAGTCCAATGCCAATGCAGACACCAAACCAAGATGCCAGGTCCCCCCCCACCCAAAAATCCATCCACACTGAATGGAGAAGCCAGGGAATGCTTCCCAGCTCTTAAACTGAATGGCGGACCGTTCCTAAAATCAAAAGGATGCGCAAAAATACGATTGTGTTGCAGAGACCCGTCTCTGACCTGACCAGGTGTGGAACAAGCCTTCATGATTCACTGTATATAATCAAACGGACGTTTAAAAGAAGTAGACAGCGTAGGCACCGCGTTGTGTCCACTGAGTGTAGCAGCACCGTAAGTTCGCCTATACAAGCTCTTCCACAAATAACAGCTTACAATGGACCAGAGTAATCTAGAGGAAGGCTAGTCCGAGAAGGGAGGACTCTGCACAGGCAGCACTCCCTTTCCTTTGTGCTTCTCTGGTGGTTTCAGAACATCCCTGGGGAATCTTTTTCAGCAGTTTGAAGGCAACACAACACTGCATGTATCAATGATAATACGCACGATCAACAACGAAAAACCCCATGCTCAAAACAGATGTCACTCCGTTCAAGAGGGTTGCAGATGGGCAGTGTTTTTTGCCAATCGCAACCACAGCTAGTGTGCAGGTACTAAACCAGATGCTTGGTATCGTATTTTGCGAAGTCTTCCAGGACCGTTCTTATATACGCCGAGTCTAGCGTGTGATACCACCGCTCCTGCCTTACCACCACCTTGTTCAAATAATCTACCCAGCACGCAGTCCCACCATGTCAGGAGTCTCATGTGGCTTCATGGCGTCACTAAGTTGATGTACTGCTATGGGGTGTGATTGGAGTGATGTTTACTCTCAGTGCAGGTATAGATATGGAACCAGCAGTGGCACGACGTTGCTCTCCAGTGATGGGCAACAAAGTCCATCGACGACCAGCTATGTTCACTTAATCGAGACGGGAAACCCGTCATCACCAGAATAGTTCAACAACAGGATTGCCTAGTCAGCCACCTAGCACTGTAACTTAGTACTGATTAGACTGCAACTCCAACAGAGCCAATCCAACACATACCACATCCAGCACACGCGTATACGTAACGCTAGTCATGATTCAGGTGAGTCGAGAGATAGTGTCACATGAGAGATATTTGGATATTGGAGCTCAGAAGCTTAACCAGAATACATTCGATTCACCTCAGTGGCAGGATTCTTTTTTTTGTTTTGTTTTTAATTACTGTTATTTGTATTTTTTTTTGCTTTATTGGTCTCATTCTCTTTCTTTATTTAATTATTTTTAATAATCATTTATTTGGCTGATTTTATTGAAATTTTTCTTGGACTAATAAAAATTAGTACATTCATTGAAAGTTTTTTTCAATTTGATTCATCATAGAATGTCTTTTATATTCTATTGGAGATGAAACTTCACAGCGTGAAGTGTCCTATATGAGTCAGTGGAGCTGGTATGATTACCTCTAAAGTATAATAGAGGGATGAGTTTGCGTGCATTAAAACCACACAAAGATTATAGTGCCAGAACTGTTAAAGGGAAAAAAGAAATGAAATATGGGTCTTTTAAAAAGATTACAAGAATGCATAGTGACTCGGGTCATTGGGTTCAGCTACTTCACTGGATCTCCTCTGCTTGTTTCTGGCCTCGGCGGCCGGCCTCCCTCTTCATCTTCTCAGCCACCTGCGCCTGTTTCTCCACCTCGCTTGGGAAATCTTGCCTGCTCACTTCTGACGCCCCCAAACCTGTTGGGCCCCCAGCTCTGAGGATGAACCAACATACAGACATGATTGGAACAGGACTCACTCACGGACACAAACAGTTTAAGAGAAACACTCACCTGAACAATCTGTATGCATCATGCGTTAAACATAACACAAATGAGCTAATGAAATGTAAATCAAATAATTAATATAACACTTAATAGACTAAGAAGAGAGACCTGTGGCCTGTTTTTGACGTGGTGTCTTAGAATTTTTATCTAGTCTATTCGATATAGTGACGCTATCACTTATCACTATGCTTAATAAAATGCACGTATATATATGATCAGAGCCAACATATACAGGTGGTTGGACATATATGAAACTGAAACAACCTGACACTATTTAAGCGTCGTGCGTTTATTCGAAGGTTCATGGCTAAATGGACCAGCCTGGTGGCCAATCTTCATTACATCTGCACATTGCACCAGTAAGTAGCAGAGTACAACAGTCGAAGGTAGCCACAGTTAGCAGAGTGGCCTACCGTAGTCTACTTCTAAAAGAGCACAGTTTTCTCGCATCCAAAATGACTGCAAATGGCACACTAGCATTATTGGATCATGTCTACCATGAGTTGTCAACTAAAGAAGGACAAACTGTGGTGTGGCACGTACATGGCTGACGCGCAATAGTCAAAACCACAGTCTATCTGCTGACCTAGACAGCAAGTATGATAATGAAGTCTTTCTGCCTAGCATCCAGTGCATGTATCAAGAGCCACGGTGTGGCATAGCCCAAGGGTAATGTACACATAGACAACGACGGGGGAGACATGAAAAACACAAGAGGGCACGAACCCCTCCACCCCTAGGTACATCACATCGTACAGTGTGACTGACTGGACCATCATAGCTCTGCAAAAGAGTGAAGAAGCTTAAACTCCCTGACTGACCACTGTGCAGACGCAGGTATTAGTATGTCAGATTCCCATAGGACAACTGACGCGTCTGTAGTTTTGCGTTCCGGGCCAGAAATGTAGGCCCTACACCATACTAATAATGATGTTCTGGTCGCTAAACCAGTAGTCGTGTTATCAGTTTATTGTTGCCTAACCGCCTTGCTACTTATCTAGGGTTAATTCTTTTTTTAGATCTGTTTTGGAACTGGAACCTATTACTACACTTCAGTTGATTTCTTGTTTATTCTCGCCATTTTATATAATTGCCGTAGTCTAATGCATGAGTAGTAGATCTACTGTACGATTTTATAATATTTTCGAGTGTAGGTGAGCATCCTGTCACTCGTAAGCCTGCTGCCCCCCTGCTGGTTTTAAATAGAGCAATGCCGCATCAGAGTGTTAATTAATTTTTTGTTTCGGTTTTGAACTCTTATCTATGTTTATTACTTAATAGGAATTCAGATATCCCATCGATATCACACTAGAAACTTCACTTTAGTTTCCAGATTAAAATCATTTTCATTTCAACCTCACCTTCACAAGCTCTAAATGCTGGGGCTCTTACGTCTTGAATAGGAAAACGCGGTGCGGAGAGCAAATACATAGACTTATCATGTATGCAGACCAGTTACGTCCTTTAAACACTCAGCTCACCGTCACCTAGAACCACTTGCTGAGTGGAGGTGTCGTACCAGACTTGTCATGGACGTGACTCAGACATCGGCATCTGCGGGCTCCATCTTAACAGGTGGACGAGTCCCGCTTTAGTCTTGGTTGGAGGACGCCCACGAATCCGTGTTGTACGGACGAGCAGCCAAATTCGTGATTTCAGTCTAGCATCAATATGATCAGAACGGTTGTTGTCACACGATAACAGCAACACCCCCCCCCCCGACATGTTGTGTCCCTCCACCTCCACCCCTATAACCGCACCGATCTTCAGCCGAAGGCTACGTTGAGGCACAATGTATGTCAAGTCTGCATGGGGGGATGGTATCTCAGTCAGGACCGAACGAATCCATGTCAGGACAGTACAAGCATCCATTACGCTGAGACGTCCATGGTCCGTGTGGGTGGGTTAGCTGGAGCTGGAATTTGAGATGCGCAAGTACCATATCATTTTGTTTTTTATTACGGTGAACTTCGAAAAGTCTATTCCGCTGAGTTCCAGCCCCAAGGCATTTGTCTTAGTTGAGCGTGACGGAAACTGCACTGAGCACACAGTGCTTGCCTTGACAAGCACATAGTTCACCTCACTGAGAATTGAACTAAACGTCTTGTTAGCAGTGCCCTGATTTAGAACTGATTCATGCGACCCCCGAGCTAAGGATTTGAAATAACACCACTTAACTAGTCGGAATACACCGACTGCACTGCCACCACTGACTCTAGGACCATACTAGGCCCGCTTTACTTTTCCATGTGCTGCAGTGCTGAAAACCGGACGTGACTGCAGAATGATGATACTAGTCCTGCAACACCAATTTCACACAACCGCGAAGCAACACTGGGACTCTTGACGCTACGAGGTAGGCAGCATTGTTATGGTGGAGCGTCCTAGGCATGATCACCTTCAATAAGCACTCTCTCTATCCTGCTCTCTCTGCTCTCTCTCTCTTTGTTATGATTGCCACTGGAAGTTGATGGGCAGCTCTGGTAGCCATGTAGTCCACTATAGGCGGAGATGTTTAGTAGACAAGCAAGGACGAATAGCTGCAAGCAACAGTGCTAGCTGAGCATAGTGTATGCCAATTCAGCGTTTAGCCATAATATAGCACCGTGTGCCTATATGTATATTGGTCAAGCTTCCCAATTGTAGCTGAGCGCAGTGATGATGCCCAAAGACCTACCACTTTGCCAGATTGTGACAATCTAGATTGGTCACTTTTTCCATTTTTTTTGCATAAAGCTCGTCATTTGCATAAAGCTCATTCAGTAGCGGGAGCATCCGAAACCAACCTGATTAACATTATGTATAGTGATTGGGTTGCGTTGCTCCAAGGTCTTAACTACCTCCGCACACGGAATCCGGAGACTACACATCTCCCATGTCCACCTCAGTGTCCGCCTCGATTTCCTGAACTCACCTCGCTAGCTCTGTGGTGGGATTCCTCTGAGCAGTAAGCTGATTTACGTCACTGCTTGACGTTTCCCACATGGGGAGTAAAAGACACCTGTTCCTGGGTTCAATCACCCTGTGCGATGTATCGCCAATTTAATCTTAATGTTCTATTTGTTCTGGCGTCCCGGGCAACCTGTGGGATGAAACTTGCTACTGCCTGTAGTCAGGCTCTAGCTGTAGCAAGGAACCGTTGGCCCAGAAAAGCTTTTGAGCAACATTGCCTACAAGTTCTGATGAAGTAGTGTACCAAGGGGACACGTCATTTCACTCTAATGTTAATAATCCTAATGCAGATTCTAGCAATGCTAAAGTTTTAATGATATAAGCCACTTTTTCGGACACAATGTTGGAATATCTAAAAGCACCTTTGATAAAAATGACATGGCTTCCCAGTATGACATGGGTGACTATACTATTGCAAGTATTCTGCACCATCACAGACTATTGTGAGATTTTGCAGTATAAGCTTCTACTTGACCTTTACAAAAATGAGTTATTCATATTATTCGTTCTTTCCGCAATAACGCCTCGAACGTTGATCATGAGCCATTGCGTCTCCATCCGCTGTTCGAATTGTGCGCCCTGAATGAAGGGCAGTAGTACTGCCCTCATGATCAGATTGGCAAGTCATCTAGAGTCAAGCGTAGTAGCCCAAGTACAATACAACTCTGGGCATGTACTGGACAAGTGGGTCTGGATGGTAGGCCATATCAGTGTTCAGAGACACTCTTACACCAAAGAAATTGGTCAGTTTTGGGCCAGATTTGGTGGGAGTCCCTTCCCTATTTTATCATATTTGTTACTATGAGACAGTTCCAGTGTACACTATTCATCCCTGCACAAATTTCAGATGCTCAAAATATGGGAATACTGGCCGGCCAGTCCAGATGGTGTGAATTAGCTCCTGAATGTACCATCCTGCCCTCAGTCAGCATTTGCAGCCCTGTGAATGCCACAATTGGAATCATCGGGGCATGTCGTGGCTGGAGTTAGGGAACCAGCCTTGTGACCGAGGTTTGGATTCCCTGAAGTGGACAGTAACGAGACCGAGGTGCCCTTGTGCAAGGACCTAACCCCCAACTGACTCCCCGGGCGCCGTGGATAGGGCTGCCCACTGCTCCGTGTGGGGAGGGTTGTCTCACTGCCCCCTAGTGTGTGTGTTCACTAGTGAGTGTGTATGTGGGTGTTTCACAACGCCGAAGACTTGTAAATTTCTCCACTGTGGGATTAAAATCTTGGAATTTGATGTTAGGTTCCTCAGTAAGATCACGAGCTATAGGCAAAACCCAGATGTGCAGCAGCTCAGTGTAGGCACTGTGGTTCAGATCTACTGTCATCTCAACCAATGATTGAGATTTCCAACCAGATTTCCACGTAACTAAAACACCCCTACGTCACAGAGGGGCTCGGTTTGTGTCCCACAGAGCTTATTTGCCCCATTCAAAACTGGCATCAACCAAACTACGACCCAGCCAAAGTTCTTTTCAATCACCACTTGACCTTACAGACCTCACTGACCACTTGCGTTCTGGTTAGATATAAAACATGTCTTACCTTTTAGATCAGAATGGCAGCAGCAGGAACAGCACCCGGTGGAAAGCAGGAAGACAAGAAAGACAGAGAAAGCTGGTTTAGAACACAAACACTAGCACAGTGTGGTTTTCATGAATACAGATGGAGGGGTATGTATATATATCGTACCCAATTCTGTACAAGCATAGAGAGTCCACAATCTCAAAAGCTCTGTTTGCATAGGCAAGATAATTGTCCAACCTCTATTTATTCATTCACATTGTCTTTTAAGCTGGATATATGCAAATGACCCCTGTTCTGATTGGCTGTTCTGTGTGGGGCTTGGTTCTGGAAAGAATCTGGACTGAAATGTGCCTTGAATACAACCTAGTCTACAAGAGTTCAATGGCTTATAGGCTGAATGGCTGGTCCATGCATACATGTATTCATGAGTTGTCTGTGCTATAAATTAGCACAATGAGTGACTTTTATGGCCACAACTGTCATCGAGTAATCTATCATTAAGTGTGTACATGCTATTGCCTTTTGCCCTAATATACTTGTTAATGTTATTATGACGCAATTGTGGTTGATGTGGGATCAGTCATATCTATTGTATGCAATAAAAAAAATTATGTACTATGATAGATAGTAATAATGGGAAAAGACAAAAAAAACTTCTGGAATACCTTTTTGGCTATATTTAAATACCCTGAACATATCAGTGTGACGATGGCAGGCACATTTCGGGGGGTCGACCCTTGTGCCTATGTCTGACAGGTGTAATTCTATTCTATATCATCCAGCCCCTTATGAACTCTATACTCATCATTGCTAGTGTTGATCGTTTTTCAATAATTAATTCATATTCACATACTTCTTATTCGGATGCTGTTTACAACCATTAAGGTCTCAGGCATTTAGACGTGATAGGTGCTAAACATACAAATGTATGTAGTCCGGTAAGTCTTTTTTAATCATTTCTAAGTAATCTTCCTGAAGAGTTAGTTTACATTGCTACGCTTAGCTACCATGGCTAACCAGCCACTAATGCTAGATGCTAATGCTAGCGTTTGCTAATGTGGTGGCTAGCGCTAGTGGATGGGTTTGGGGGTTTTTGCTCAGTCAAGGTCTTTTAATATGTGCTTTCAAAACTAGCTAGTTTTTTTCCTGGACCTTGTACATGCCCACATGCTAAATGACCTCAGAAAACACATCCCACAGCAAAACTGGGCTGTATACAAACAAATTGTTGGCCTGCTGATGATGTGAATGCCAGGGTGTTCGATTTCCTGCATTGAGAAAGTTTGTTCATCTGTCACTTTCAGATATCATCAGCTGTCCATAGGAAAACAATGGATCTGTAAACGACCCAACTTTACAGGAGTAGGCCAAATACCAATGGTGCATTTGAATGGAGGTCCAATGGGAAATACCAGAATTTTTGGTAAGCAGCAGTTTGTGGGCCATTTCTGTTGGTTCATAATTCGTAATAAGGTTATCACACCCAACGTAAACAGCACCTGCTGGGATCAAACGATGCATAAAAATAAAAATGCAACAAAATGGAGATACGAGTTCCTCATTGGACAGCGGGGGGTTGGAACGACATTGTGCTCCCACCTATCAGTTTTGCTATATGGGATGCAAAACACCTCTGAAAGTGCAAGGGGACACCCTCTATAAAATGAAAGTAATGAACCACCCTGAGGTCCCTATCCATCTGATTTATATCCCGAACCGGAATACACCTGAACACTCATCTTTGGGAATGCAACCCAGGCAGAAGATCTACAAAACTGCAACCAGCTGAAAAATGAAATATTCTATTAGCTGCTTTTTGCACCGCACCACCGCTAAAGTGATCGTGATGGAGTGAAAGTGAGTGTAAAACAATTAACGCAGATCACGAAGGAGCGGGGAGGGAAAGGAGCGAGCCCGGATACGTCTCCCTGGGAGTTCTTCTTTGAGTTAATTATGAGCTATGCTTAATTTATATTCCCGCCCGCGCAAATTGCGCTGGCTAAAACATTTCCCCCAGCAGCATGGGGGCTAATTAATGTAGAAGAAACGTCTGATTCAGTCGCTCACCGATGGCGATTTCCCATATTTTCCGAGCACTACTAGCGAGGCACTTGACGCATTTGACCGATGGGGTCTTCTTAAAAACTAGATTAAAAGAATGCCTGAAGACCTATATGGTCCACACTGCGGATGAGTTGCCTAGAAACTGTTCCCAGCCTGCTGATTAATACTGATTAATAATAATCCTTTTAATATCCATTAGTAAGTCTCCACTTGCACTAGGATATGTGCCGGTCCCCACAGTCCTACCCACTCAACCCTGTAGAGACTGCAACTAAGTGGACCCCTTCTGTCAAAGTGTTCAGATGAAGCTACAGTCGTTGGGTTCATTCAAGATGGCGGCTGCTTAGTACTGGGTGGTTGAACAATTAGTGCTCTGGAACAGCCACAACAAGTCAAATATCAGTGGACATGAAGGTGGAGATGAAGGTGGACTTCAGGAGAACGCTCAGCCCTGCCCCAGTCCTTGACAAGAACGTGATGGCTGTGGAAGCCAAGTGGGACACCACCTTCAACTTCAGATAAAGAAAGGCCAACATAGGATCTACTTCCATAGTACTACCTACTTCCTCTCTGGACCCCTCTGTCAAAGTCCTGAAGGTTGCAGATGAAACTACAATCACTGGTCTCGTTCAAGATGGTGGCTGCTTACTACTGGGCGGTTGAACAGCTAGGGCTCTGGAACAGCCACAACAAGTCAAATATCAGTGGACATGAGGGTGGACGTTAGGAGAAACCCCCAGTCCTGAATCAGTCTTTACCAAGAATGTGATGGCTGTGAAGGCCTTCAAGTTTCTTGGAACATCCTAAAGTGGGACACTAGCGTCCCCTTCAGAGACAGTAAGGCCAACACAGGTTGTACTTTTGGTGAAAGCTGGTAGTGACAAGCGTGCCTACTGATGGGTAAGTGAACAGATAGAACACTGGAACAGTCACAACAATCTGGAGCTGCTGTAGGCAGAGATGATGGTGGACTTCCAGAGAAGCCCCCACCCTTGCAAGCACTCGCCATCCTCAACTGGGATGGTTGTGGAGTCCCTCACGTTCCTTGGAATATCCTCAAGTGGGACACCAATGCTCAAGGCATGTATTTCTTTGACAGCTGATGACGTTCAGCTTCCCTGAGGAGCTGACTACACCTCTCTGGACCCCCCTCAAAGTCCTGAAGGTTGCAGATGAAGCTACAATCACTGGTCTCGTTGAAAATATTGGTTGCTTACTACTAGGCGATTGAACAACTAGTTCTCTGGAACAGCCACAACAAGCCAAATATCAGTGGACATGAGGGTGGACTTCAGGAGAAACCCCTAGCCCTGCCTCAGTCTTTACCAAGAATGTGATGACTGTGGAGGCCTTCAAGTTTCTTGGAACACCCTAGAGTGGGACACTAGCGTCCCCTTCAGAGACAGTAAGGCCAACACAGGTTGTACATCCTCTGAAAGCCAGTAGTGACAAGCCTGTGGGTAACTAAACCGATAGGACACTGGAACAGTCACAACAATCTGGAGCTGGAGATGATGGTGGACTTCCAGAGAAGCCTCCAACCTTGCCAGTCACTGGGATGGTTGTGGGGTCCTTTAAGTTCCTTGGAATATCCTCAAGTCTTGATTGGTGTTCCAATGCTCAGTTCAGAGAAGTAAAGGCATGTATTTGTTTGACAGCTGATGACGTTCAGCTTACCTCAGGAGCTGCCTACACCTCAATGGACCCCTCAGTCAAAATCCTGAAGGTTGGAGATGAAGCTACAATCATTGGCGTCTTCTGACATATCAACAAGCCTGCTTGCAGATGTGTGAATGAACAGCTCATCCTCTGGAACAGTCACAACAACCTGGAGATGCCCTTGTTGGAGATGATGGCGGACTTCAGCCTCCACCCCTACTGGCACTTACCATCCTTGGCAAGACTATAACGCTTGTAGAGTCCTTCTGGTTTTTTGGAACTCTGAAGAGAAAGTGAGAAGCTGAAGTTCAACCTGCCTCAGGAGCTACTGTGCCCATCTGAAACAGTGACCAGCCTTCATGTAGATGGGTGACTAAACAGCTGTTCCTTGAGACAACGTGGCCCTGCCCTCAGTGGAGATGTTGGTGGACTTCAGGAGAAGCCCCACTCCTGCTAGCCCTCACCATCCCTGACAAGACTGTGATGCTGGTGGAGTCCACTTCTGAGGTCAAGAACGGTCAATACTGGGTGAATTTCCTGTGACAGCTAATAAAGTTCAACCTGCCTCAAAAGATACTGGTCATTAGAGTCTGTCACCAACTTCATCTCAGCTCACTTCAACTCTACCACGAAAATAGACATCCACAGACTGCAGCACCTCATCAGGTCTCCTAATGAGACCATCAGTTTAACTTCATCACTGGTCCATCACACCAAGGCCATCATGACCTCTGTAGCTCCTTCCCCAAGGCAGGTGCTTCAGCAAAACAATTAGAGTCCAGGAACTTTTACATTTCAATTGGGAAGGTTACATTTCAATTGGTTTAAGGGAATGACCTCCAAACAATGTTCCTGGTTTTGGACACTCTACTGGACAATGCCGCTACTCGGTTCACCAACCAAAAAATAACCAGCCAGGAGCAGCTCTCCTGTCAGAAACTGACCACTGATGAATGACCACTACAAACTGTACATCAACCGATGGGCTACAGCCTCTAACTCTACACCAGAACATTGGATCCATATCACAAAAGACGTTGGTGGAGGAGGAGGCCGGGTGCAGAGACAGCACATTGGCTGCATCTCTGAAATGAGATGGTAGTTTTTTTAGAGAGCCAACCCTGCGAAGCCAGACGTAGGCTAACGTTCCTCGTGCTTCACCGCCTCGTCATCTCTCGTTTCTCAAAATGCCGCTTTGAAGATGCTAATTATTCTTCATGAAGCAAGTCTTTAAGCTCCACGAGTCTCCATAAAACAGAATAGAGGAATTCCATTTTCAGAGAAATGTAGAGAGACCTACAGCCACGCGGCATCTACTCCCCATCACAGCTCTCTCAGGCATCAACCACCACTTCATCTGTTACCAGGACGAGAACAGCTCTTTGGTTGGGAACCGAGCACTGGTGAAGGGCTGGGGGGCGGCTAAAGCGCGACACCACAAAAGGCAGAAACAGCTAGCGCTGGAGAGTGTGCTGTTTAAAAACGCTCTCTCGGGCGGCCATGGCTGGCATGAATAATGAGAGGGAATTATGGGTCTGGGTTTGCACTGCTGGGTAAATTCCTCCCTCTCTCATCTCGACAGGCTGAGCAGGAAACCTCCAGCCTGGCTAATGTGGCTGTGTGCTGTGAAACATGGTTTACCAACACAGCAGTGTGAACACCGAGGCGCGTTAAACAAGTCTGCTCCGGAGAACGAATACAGAGTACCTGCACAGAGAGATAGATAGATAGATAGATAAGATAGATAGATAGACACGATAGTAGATAGATTAGATAGATAGTGGCAGACACTCAGTAGATAGATATGATAGATAGGATAGATAGATAGATAGATAGATAGATAGATAGATAGAATTATAGATAGAACAGACAGGTAGATAGACAGATAGATAGAATAGATAGATAGATAGATAGATAGATAGATAGATAGATAGATAGATAGATAGGCAGACAGGCAGATATCAAGATAGATAGATAGATATATAGATAGATAGATAGATAGATAGATAGATAGATAGATAGGCAGACAGGTAGACAGATAGATCTAGATACGATATGATATAGCTAGATAGATACAGATAGATAGATAGATAGATAGACAGGCAGACAGAAAGGTAGATGGATAGACAGACAGACAGACAGACAGACAGACAGACAGACAGATAGATAGATAGATAGATAGATAGATAGATAGATAGATAGATAGATAGATAGATAGATAGATAGATAGATAGATAGAGACAGACAGACAGACAGACAGACAGACAGACAGACAGACAGGCAGACAGACAGACAGACAGAAAGATAGAGATAGATAGAGATAGAGATAGATAGAGGTAGAGATAGATAGATAGATAGATAGATAGATAGATAGATAGATAGACAGACAGACAGACAGAAAGTTAGATTGATAGATGGATAGATTGATAGATAGATAGATAGATAGATAGATAGATAGATAGACAGGTAGACAGACAGACAGACAGACAGAAAGGTAGATAGATAGATAGATAGATAGATAGATAGATAAAACAGACAGACAGACAGACAGACAGACAGTTAGGACAGTTAGATAGATAGATAGATAGATAGAATAGATCGATCATATGTTTGATACAGGGTCTGATCTGCAGGGGCCCGGCGTCTGATCCTGTGTACGGAGCGCTGTGATCGCGTGATGAACGACAGACTGATAAACTGAGAAACCCCACAAACACCAGAACAGAGACGAGAACCCATCCAGGAAACACAACACACCCCTAACACACGCGCGTTTCAGCGAGGATTAGGCATTAACACAGCCGGGGCTCGTGGTTACAGGGCGGGTATACACGGGAGGACTGAATCACTCGGAGTAATCTCTGAGAGGAGCCTCCCACACAGAAGAAGGAGAGAGATTTGAAGTAGCTCCTCCCACGCGCTCGTTCTCTCGCTTGCGTGGGCAGAGGCGTGAGCTCAGAGCAGGTGTTTGTCTGTGGGTCACTCTCGTGGTGTAGAACAGATGGTTTGGCTGTTTTGCGGATCTTGTTAGATGTAATAGGTTTTGGTTTTCCAATGCTAGGTGTGAGCACCGTGGGAGATTGAGATGTTTTAAGGCTCTGTGTGGAGAACAAGAGGCTGAAGGCCTCGTTTTGCTATTGGAAGTGCCAGGAGCCAATTCTGAGGCTTCCTGAATTAAACAGCGCCCCCCGGTTTGGAGTGCTGTCATCCGTACTCGTCCTCGATATTCACTCAGCGAGCGGACGAACCCCCTGAAAGACACATCGGAATACAAACACAGTTAAAGGTAATCCTGGCAGACGTGATTCCTTACACCTCAGCATCCATCCATCACTTCACATCCCTGAGGGAACGGGCCTGCGGTGAGCTTCCTTCAGCAGGCTTTACCTCCAAGCGCTAAACGCCAGCATAGCACTGGCAGACCAGCACCACAGATGGACCAGGTGGCTAACCTTAGCCATGCTAGCGGACTATTCCAGAATCATTCCCTAAAAATGATCCCAGGTCCAAAAAGAATTCCGAAACCTTTGATGTACAAGAAACTTTGGTCTCTACTGCCTCTAATTCAACATTACCACCACTACCTCAACACTACAGCATCTACCTCAACATTACTGCATCTACCTCAACACTACTACCACTGCCTCAACATTACCGCCTCTTCCATAACAGTACCGCTTTTACCTCAACACTACTACCACTGCCTCAACATTACCGTCTCTTCCTCAACACTACTACCTCTACTTTAACACTATCACCACAACCTCAACACTACTGCATCTACCTTAGCACTACTACCTCTACCTCACCCTGACTATTTCTACTTCAGCACTTCTACCACCTCTACCTCGACACCACTACCACCTCTATGATAACAGTACCGCTTCTACCTCAACACTACTACCACTGCCTCAACATTACCGCCTCTTCCTCAACATTACTACCACCTCTACCATAACAGTACCGTTTTTACCTCAACACTACTACCACTGCCTCAACATTACCGCCTCTTCCTCAACACTACTACCTCTACTTTAACACTATCACCACAACCTCAACACTACTGTAAAGTCTGCACCTCAAAAGCTCCTAACTTGCTCTATCCTTGAGCACTACTACCGTCTACTCACCCTGACCGGAACTTTCACTTCGCGCCTTCTACCACCTCTCTACCTGTCGACACCACTACACAGGACCATTCTACCATAACAGTACCGCTTCTACATCGACACTACTACCACTGCCTCAACATTACCGCCTCTTCCTCAACATTACTACCACCTCTACCATAACAGTACCACTTCTACCTCAACACTACTAAACACACTGGGCCGTCCCAACATTACACGCCTCTATCCACCACTACACATACATTATTCTCTACTTTAACACTATCACCACAACCTCAACACTACTGTATCTACCTCAAAGCTACTGCCTCTATCTTAGCACTACTACCTCTACCTCACCCTGACTATTTCTACTTCAGCACTTCTACCACCTCTACCTCAACACCACTACCACCTCTACGATAACAGTACCGCTTCTACCTCAACACTACTACCACTGCCTCAACATTACCGCCTCTTCCTCAACACTACTACCTCTACTTTAACAATATCACCACAACCTCAACACTACTGCATCCACCTCAACGCTACTGTCTCTACCTTACCCTAACTATTGCTACTTCAACACTACTACAACCTCTACCTCAACACTACTACCACCTTACCATAACATTACCGCTTCTACCTCAACACTACTACCACTGAATCAACATTACTGCGTCTTCCTTAACACTACTATCTCTACTTTAACTCTACCACCACTACCTCAACACTACTGCCTCTACCTTAGCACTACTACCTCGACCTCACCCTAACTATTTCTACTTCAACCATAACAGTACCGCTTTTACCTCAACACTACTACCTCTACTTTAACTCTACCACCACTACCTCAACACTACTGCATCTACCTCAACGATACTGCCTCTACCTTAACACTACTACCTCTTCCTCACCCTGACTATTTCTACTTCAACACTACTACCATCTCTACCTCAACACTACTACCACCTCTACCATAACAGTACCGCTTCTACCTCAACACTACTACCACTGCCTCAACATTACTGCCTCTTCCTCAACACTACTCCCTCTACTTTAACACTACCAACACTACTGCATCTACCTCAAAGCTACTGCCTCTACCTTAGCACTACTACCTCTACCTCACCCTGACTATTACTACTTCAACACTACTACCTCTACCTCACCCTGACTATTACTACTTCAACACTACTACCTCTGTCTCAACACCACTACCACCTCTACATCACCAGCACTACCTCTACCTCAACACTATTGCACTACCCTAACACAACCGCCCCTATCCCAACACTACCACCTCTGCCTTAACACTACTGCCTCTACCTTAATGCTATTGCCACTACCAAAACTTTTGATGCCCTTTTGATGCTCATCAGCAGAACAGTGCTGGATTTCTTGGTACCAGTCTCTACGAAGCTTGTATTCAATAGTTAAGATCAGAGTAAAGATGCTTATAACTCTTTGCAAACACTTTGTCAGCATATCTATAACATCCAACAATCCTTCATAACAACGTGTAATGAACTAGAATTCTTACGTTATCCATAAGCATATTGTCTAAGAAGTGTCGTAAGACCATAATAAATCACCACTAGTCAGTCTTTGTTGTGAAACAAATGTTATGAGACTGCACTAATGCACTATAATGTATTCTCTGTTGTGTTATAAACATGTTATTACATATAAGCTACTTGTTATAATTTATTGCAATTACATTTTCAACTGCTATAGTTTAAGCTTCATGTAATGCAATTCATTCATTGCTGACAAAAACATGTAACACATTTGTGATCATAATGCAAAAATGGAAAAAAGGCTGTAATGTCCTATAAAATTAATCTTGGATGAGTTATAAACATGTAATAGAAAGCATTACTATTCAGCCTAAGTGTTAAGGCTGCACTAATGTACTATAATTTATTCTTTGAGGAGTTATAAACATGTTATTAAATATAAGTCCTAAGGTTGTAATATCAGAATCAGAATCAGAAATACTTTATTAATCCCAGGGGGAAATTGCAGTTTTTACAGTAGCAACCATTTAGAATAAACAATAATAATTTACAACAAGAGAGAAATTTTCAATATATACACATATATAAAGTCTTATAATACAATAAAGATAAAAAAAAGTAAAGTGGCTGTGGCTATAATAATGAGTACAGATATACTGTTAGCAGCAGTAGGTGTTCAGTAGTCAGAAAATTATTGCACATTTGTCGCACACATAATTAAATTATTGTTTTACTGTTATTACTATTAATAATATTGTATTACAAATAAAGGTTTACCTACATAAAAGCATATTATAACTCAAGTGTCATAACATGGTAATAAAGCACTATAATATCATAATGTATATATATAGCTACAATAATGTAATGCTATTCATTCTTTGCTAACAAAACAAACGTGTATCACATCAAAATGCACAAAAGAAAAACGGCTGTATTGTATGAAAAATTAATCTTTGATAAATTATAAACATGTAATACATGTCATAAGACTGTAATAAAGCACAACTATAACATTTTTGTTGTAAAATAAGTGTTATAGGGCTGTACTATGTAATAATGTACTATAATTTATTCTTTGTTGAGTTATAGACATGTAGAAATGTGTCAAATCTGTAATATGTACTGTACAATATTCTTTAATGAGCTATAAACATGTAACAAAGGTGTCATAAAGCTGTAATAAAGTAAAACGCTATAATTCTTTTTACGAGCATATTACACAAGTGTCATAAGGGTATTGCATTAAATTTTACTTACATATAAACATGTTATACAACATATCGACTCAAATTCATACTTCATGACCACAAACATATCGTAACTCAAGTGTTATAAAGCTGTAATAAAGCGCACTAATTCAATCTTTGATGTCTTATAGACATGCTTTTACACAAGTGTCATAAGTCTGTAATAAAACACTAGAATTTAACCTTTGATGACTTAACACATTGTAGCAAGTGTCGTAGGGATGTAATTATGTTATCTAATTAATGTAATATGTATGTAGCACATAAGGCTGTCATAAAGTGTCATAAGGCTGTAATAATGCACATGAATTAATTTTCTGATGAGTTAAAAACACATAGTTACACAAGTGCCATAACCCTGTAATAAAGCACAATAATTGAATTTTTGGAGGCTTATAAACATGTCGTAACAAGTCATAAGGCTGTAATGCAGCATACGTCATTCTTTGAAGACTTAAGCATGTTACACAGGCATCATAAGCCTGTAACAGCGTACTAAATGTTATTCCTTGATGACAGGAAGTGTAACACAAGTGTCATAAGGCTGTAATAACATATTATATAAATCATTGGTTAAAAGGGCATAGCCAAGATTTCCAAATACGACCCCGGCCCCCTAATTCTCCAGACTTGAAACCAACTGAGGACCTTTGGGACCCATTTGGGACCACTGGGGATTGTCATGTTGGCTCTATGGATCCTCCCCCATGCTCCCTCAACCAGTCAGCATGACTCCAGATACCTGAGGCAACCTACCAGGGCTTTGCTGAGTCACTCCCAGCCCAACATAATGTGCAGCAGCACGTCCATACTGCAGGGACGTTGCTGAAATGCCCACCCTAAAGCTGCAGGACACCTAAAAAATAAGTGCTGAGTAATTGGTTCTCTGATGTTCTGAGGTCAGGCCATGTTATTTAAAGATATCCTGAACACAGTCCGTTTCAGAGATGGATTAGCATTGTGCTTCAGTAATTAGCTCGCAGTGAGCTAGAGAGATGAATGAGTGGACACAAAGCCATAAACCTTTTCCATTAATGAATAGGCCTACATGCAGTGGTAATGAAGATGAATAGGGCTGGCATAATGCAAAGTCTCAACACAGGAAATGACTGGAAATGATGAAACTAGCTATCCGAAATTTCACCACGGTGTGCCTTATTTAGGCGGGGCAAGCTTTATATAATAACATATGGTTATATAACTACAGTACAGGACCAGGAACAGACGTGAGGGACTGTAAGGACAGCTGTGAAGGTCATTGGTGCTCCACTTCCTACCATCCAGGACCTGTGCTGATGAAGAACCAGATCTGTCTCACCCTGGACACAGCGTATTCCAACTCGGAATTGGAATTCCAATTCCAATTCCGCTCTGGCAGGCGCTACAGGACCCTGTACACCAAGACCACCAGACACAGGGATAGCACTTTCATAAACAGCTGACCAGTCACATCTGCTGGACCGTAGTTCCTGCTGTTCCTCCACCGTGTTCAGTGGTTTCACTCGCATACCAGATATACACCACAGTCTCGTCACCGAACATGTACACTAATGCTGCTGCACTACCTCAACACTACTGCCTCTACCTCAACAGTGCTACCTCTGCCTTAACACTACCACCTCTACTTTAACACTACTGCCTCTACTTCAACACTACCGCTTCTACCTGAACACTATCGACTATCTCTACTTCAACACTACTACCTTAACACTACTGCCTCTACTTCAACACTACCGCTTCTACCTGAACACTATCGACTATCTCTACTTCAACACTACTACCTTAACACTACTGCCTCTAACTCAACACTACTGCCTTTACTTCAACACTACCACCTCTACCTCAACACTACCACCACCTCTACCATTACACTACCGCTTCTACCTCAACACTATCGACTATCTCTACTTCAACACTTCTACCACAACACTACTGCCTCTATTTCAACACTACCACCTCTACCTCGACACTACTACCAACTCTACCATAACACTAGCGCTTCTACCTCAACACTACTACCACTGCCTCAACATTACTGCCTCTTCCTCAACACTACTGCCCCTACCTCAACACTACCACCTCTACTTTAACACTACCCCCGCTACCTCAACACTACCCTCACTACCTTAGCACTACTACCTCTACCTTACCATGACTATTTCTACTTCAACACTACCATCTCTACCTCAACACTATTACACTACCTCAACACAACCTGCTCTATCCCAACACTACCACATCTGCCTTAACACTACTGCCTCTACCTCAGTGCTATTGCCTCTACCTCAACACTTTGTAGAGTATATATTGTACAATGTCCGTAAATATTGTGTATATGGGGAATCATTGTGTATACGGTGGACTGCCTGTCAGTCATTCCTTGTGTGTGTCCACATACTTGGCCAATAAACCTGATTCTGATTCATATAGCACCTTTCATACGCGGTGACCATTCAAAGGCATTTCTATGCAAGATAATACAGGGATAATTCAAACGAACATGAGGGGGAATAGAAATAAGATATGACTCAGAAGATTAAAACAATATATTTAAAACAAACGTATCTAAAATATTTACAGTCTAATTTTAAAATGTATTAGTATATACTAATGTGCTGTTTCATGAAAAGAAGAGCAGTAGAACTTCCAGTCTTTCAGGCTGGATATGAAAGAGTCTGGTGTTGGGGCTCTTCTGATGCGCTTGGTCATTTGGTCCTACACCATTAAGGGACATATAATAATATAATAGTAATATTCCGAATTCAAATCTGATTTTATATCTGGTGACTCCGGTACCTGCGTTTCGAACCAACTAGAGATGTCTGCTTGTCATTTTGAGAATCCATTCAAGAGACAACCTTCACTGTCCACATTCTCCTATGCATCTTTTGTGTTGGCATGGATATTAAGCGATACATCCACTAGAGGGCAGTTTAGAGTCAAAAGTTTCTGATAACAACCAACATGGCCAGGGTGGAGGAGTTTGTGATGGCGTATCTACTCTTAGTTCCAGCACTGTTAGCAGACAGCTGCACCACGCAGGACTACATGCATGCATGTGTCCTTAACACCACGTCACTGTCACCAAAGACTGCAGTGGTGTCGTACCAGACTGTCATGGAGTGACTCAGAATGGCAGCGGGTCATCTTCAGTGACGAGTCCCGCTTTAGTCTTGGTGGAGACACCCAACGAATCCGTGTGTGGAGGCACCGTGGTCAGCACCAAGATGAACAATTTGTTGTCACACGTCCAGAAGACCTGGTGTCCCTCCACCTCCACCCCTACCGCACCATCTGCAGGAACTGTGTGAGGATATTCAAGCTGCATTGGATGGATTATCACAGGACACCGTTAGGTGGCTTGGTTGTTGCATCATCAGACAGAGTAGGCTGACGCCACACTGAGAGACACTGCTACCGTTTTGTCCATATCAGTCTAGATAGTTGGTTCTCCATCTCTGTGGTTTGTGTCAGTCTCCCAGATCCTTTATGTCGTTAGTGCATGCCTTCATCTATCCACCAAAAGTGTGCTATGGTAGTATGGACTGGTACTTTGATAGAACCATCCCATTTCCTTGGATCGTGCAATGCGAGCCCTCTCCAACTCCTCCACCTCTGACGTAGAGATTGCTTGCAAAGGATACTACCAACACAACAGCACAAGCTTCATTCCTGTCCAGTCTCTCCACAAAATAATTGGACAGTTGACTGGTAGGCATTTTCCTAGCCAGGTGTGGCCTGTTCCCTCGGTATTTCATGACCAGTGTCCAGTGAACCAGCAGGACCAGTGTCCATGTTGTGCAGCACTGCTTGCTATACTGCCTGTATCATGTTTCAACCCACAAACACACAGGATGCCAAACACGGGCGAGAGAACCTCGGACATCCCTCTGTAATCATCCACATAGTCGATCAATAGAGGAACAGATCAAAATCAATAGAGCAAAGTACCCACAATCCTCCTTTAATACATCAAACACTTCAGTTTTCAGGATTCAATCACGCCGGCTCATGAATTGATCTCCTACGTCAACACAATTTCCTGTTGATGCCTGATTCTTTATGTTCCTTTCCCAGTGCCCTGTGTGTTTAGAAGACACTCCTCCATCTTGTTATGTCTTCAGGCAAACCCCTGTTTGCAGTGGGTTGTGTGTACTAACAAATATGAGCAAAACAAACAAGTGTTCATGAGCATAAACAAAAACACGGGGCCAAAAAGGATTCAGATACCCTAAATATGTACATACAAGTCTCCATCAAATTCTTAAACTAGTTGGCTGTTTGGCTAGCTAGCTAGCGTTAGCCATAGCCTACCCATAATTCCTTTGCCTCATAACTCTATGCCCCTAAACTCCGCAGCAGTTGCCCAATTACTCCGTCATGTCAGAATATTAAGACCACCTAGCTAATAGTGGGAAGACTTCACTGTTGTTACAGTGTTCTTGGGAGAACACGCACAATGCTAGCTTTGCTAAATGAACTGATGGTTGGTGTAGCTCAGCAGATAAGACCACTACCCGCCATGGAGCCAACACCACATGTGGGAGGCTGGGGTTGAAATCCCAGGCTAGGTGACTATGCTGTGCTACACCAATAAGAGTCCTTGGGCAAGACTCCTAACACTACACTGGCCTACCTGTAATATGATTAACCTTGTAAGTCGCTCTGGATAAGAGCGTCAGCTAAATGCCATAAATGTAAATGCTCATAGTGGGTAGGTGCTTAGCCAACACTCTTATCCAGAGCAAATGAGAGCGTCAGTTGTATTACAGGTAGGCCATCGTAGGGTTAGGAGTCTTGCCCAGGGACTCTTATTGGTGTAATGCAGCGTAGCCACCCAGACCAGGTATTGCCCCAGTCTCCGAATGGTGTGGTAACACACTGGCCTCTAGTGGTGGTATTCATCGTACCAGACCAACCACCTTTGTAGATGCTTATCTTGCATTGAACTTAAGTTCTACTAATCATTGTCTATTAGTCTTAGCTTCATTTAGCTTGACCCTTAAAGCTGACCCACCGATCACCCCAACTCCAACCTCCACCAAAAGTGTGCTATGGTAGTAGATAGATAGAACCGTCCCATTTCCTGGAATCCTACAATGTGAGCCCTCTCCAACTCCTCCACCTGCTGAAATTGCTTCTGAACTCTTGAACTCACCCCAACTCCAACCTATATTTCTTTCCCCAACAGTTTCGTGATACGGACAAAACTGCAGAGTGTCACAATGCCTGGTCCGGCACTGTGGGACACATAAGTTGCTGTGAATGTGAGCGTATTAAGCCGACAAGGCACAGAGCACCGAAATAACAGCCAGTCTCTTGGGACGGAGAGCCAGGAGAGAAAGTGACAGGACAATAAACCTCATTCAGACAGGAGGTTAGAAACAGAACGCTCTCACGCGCAGATTCATACCGGGTTCTTGCGGGGTCATTGTCCCACTTGTTTAACAGAGTCAGAGCAGGAGGGCAAAGCAGAGGAGAGGGAAAAGGCTGTGGGAGAAAAATGAATAGCAATGAAGGGAGGGATGACGGAGGAGGCATGAGGGGTTGATTGGATGGTGACACATCAGGGCCAGGCAAAGAGGACACCTGCTGTTTCGGTGCCAGAGTAGGACACTGGAAATGATGTCACTTCTGATATAAGCAGCAATGGAATATTCAGGTTTTGGGCTTTTTGAAATTCAGATCTGGAATCATTCTGGATCATCAAGCTTTCTAAGGATTAGCCAGGACGGACAATGAAAAATGGTCTAAATATATATTTAATTATATTTAATAATCTATAATTAATAATGTGATATTGTGACAGCTGTGACATAGTTTCATGAGGGTAGCCAGAGCTAGCACTGAATACTCAAGCCGTTTATAACCTTTGATTCCAAATAGACCATGAATATGAGAATTAGGTCCTGGATTTGGGCCATACATTCCAAAACTAGACCAATAAACAATTTAGTACTAGCTTCTGCTAGCACACCTATGGGATCTTCAGTAGTAGGTTAGCTGTACACTTCTGTTGTGCACATGGGTCCTGGATGTTCTGGCTGTTCCAGGGTTAGGTATGGACTTTCAAAGTTGGTAAAATATATTCCAAGTTTCCAAATTTGAAGCATGGAAAAGGCCTTAACGTACAGTTTATTGTGTATGCAGAAGTTTTCCAAAAATAAAATCTCGAATATTGTCTGAAAGCTAATAAAGCTACAGCTCATGAACACAATCAAGTATGTAACCAGAACTTTCATAGGGCAAGATCACTCATCAACAGAGAAAGCATCCTTCGAAATGGGCCTGGATGTATATAACTACAATGTCCAGTCTGACCCAGTCTCAGTTTAAATATACCTGCATTAGCCAATCCAATCTAGCCTCAGTTTAAAGTCTGATCCAGTCTCAGGTTAAAGGTATCTGCCCTAAGCAGTCTGATGTAGTCACAGTCTAAAGAGAGCCGTATTAACCAGTCTAATTCACTCTTAGTCTAAAGACAGTTGTATTAACCAGTCTGATCTAATCTCAGTTTAAAGACACCTGCATTAACCAGTATGATCCAGTTGCAATCTATAGGGAATCACATTAATCGGTCTGGTCCTGTCTGGGTGTAATTAGAGTCATATCACCATTCTAATCCAATCTCAGTCCAAAGAGACCTGCATTGTCCAGTCTGACTCAGTCTCAGTTTAAATACACCTGCATTAGCCAATCCAATCTAGCCTCAGTTTAAAGAGACATATATTAACCAGTCTGATCCAGTCTCAGTCTAAAGAGGGCTGCATTACTCAGTCCAATCCAGTCTCAGGTTAAAGGTATCTGCCCTAAGCAGTCTGATCTAGTCTTAGTCTAAAGAGAGCTGTATTAACCAGTCTGATTTACTCTTAGTCTAAAGACAGCTGTATTAACCAGTCTGATCTAATCTCAGTTTAAAGACACTTGCATTAACCAGTATGATCCAGTTGCAATCTAAAGGGAATCACATTAACTGACAGGTCTGATCCTGTCTGGGTCTAATTGGAGTCATTTCTAACCCAGTCTCAGTCCAAAAGACCTGCATTGTCCAGTCTGATCCAGTCTCAGTTTAAATACACCTGCATTAGCCAATCCAATCTAGCCTCAGTTTAAAGAGACATACATTAACCAGTCTGATCCAGTCACAGTCTAAAGGGGGCTGCATTAGTCAGTCTGATCCAGTCTCAGGTTAAAGGTATCTGCCCTAAGCAGTCTGATCTAGTCACAGTCTAACGAGAGCTGTATTAACCAGTCTAATTCACTCTTAGTCTAAAGAGACGTTCATTAACCAGTCTGATCTAATCTCAGTTTAAAGACACCTGCATTAACCAGTATGATCCAGTTGCAATCTAAAGGGAATCACATTAACTGGTCTGATCCTGTCTGGGTCTAATTAGAGTCATATCACCATTCTAACCCAGTCTCAGTCCAAAGAGACCTGCATTGTCCAGTCTGATCCAGTCTCAGCTTAAAGGTATCTGCCCTAAGCAGTCTGATCCAGTCTTAGTCTAAAGAGAGCTGTATTAACCAGTCTGATTTACTCTTGGTCTAAAGACAGCTGTATTAACCAGTCTGATCTAATCTCAGTTTAAAGACACTTGCATTAACCAGTATGATCCAGTTGCAATCTAAATGGAATCACATTAACTGACAGGTCTGATCCTGTCTGGGTCTAATTGGAGTCATTTCTAACCCAGTCTCAGTCCAAAAGACCTGCAATGTCCGGTCTGATCCAGTCTCAGTTTAAATACACCTGCATTAGCCAATCCAATCTAGCCTCAGTTTAAAGAGACATACATTATTGTAAAAAGGATTGGAGGCAAAATGTTTTGGCAACAGGCAAAATGGTGGAATACCTACCAATGAACAAAAGACAATATAGAGATAATAGAGACCTTTGGACATCCAAGACATTAATAGTTGAGAACTGCTTGGCTAAGCTTGTGCTTCCAGTTGCCAGGAGAGGGCGACGGCACTCCAATGGGTAATCAGTCCCATCCAGACTCATCTGGAGGTACCAGCGTTTAAGGCTGTGGCAAGCAACCAGGCCTGGTCACACCTTGGTTCAGGTTAACCGGTAAGGTACTGAGTGGGCACCAAGAAAAAGAAAACAAGTCCGATCTAGCCTCGGTCTAAAGAGGGCTGCATTGGCCAATCTGATACAGCCTCAATATAATAAGACCTGCATTAACCGGTCCGATCCAATCTGACTGCTTTGTCACATCTTGGTTCAAGTTGACCGGGAAGGTAGTGAGTGGGTATCTCAGGAAAAAGGCACGAAGAAAAAGAAAATAAGAAGAAAGGGAAATAAAGAAAGCTAAAGGAAAAGAGGAAAAACGTTATCCTTTGTTAAGTCACGCCATATCTTCCTCTCTTTTGTTTGTTGAGGGCTTGAGGTATGGGAACCAGCTTAACCGGAGGGTTGCCAGTTTGACTCCTTAAGCCAACAGTAACAACTGAAGTGCTGTTGAGCCAGTCACCTAACCTCCAGCTGCTCACTGGGTGCCGTGGATAGGCTAGAAAACTAGAGAATAATTGGAATGGTTGGTTTGATCTCTCAGTTTTGTTTTGGACCAGAGTCTCCACCTTGCTTGTCCATCATTCTCGCTCCGAAACATACACATCTTCTATTGATTTTCTCATCATGAGCAATCCCCCAGAGATTTTTTCCTTCATGCATTCAATTACTCTAATCCACATTGCCACTCTTGGGCTGGCCTGCATTAACCAGTCTGATCCAGTCGCAATCTATAGGGAATCACATAAATCGGTCTGGTCCTGTCTGGGTCTGCTTAGAGTCATATCACCATTCTAATCCAATCTTAGTCCAAAGAGACCTGCATTGTCCTGTCTAAATACACCTGCATTAGCCAATCCAATCTAGCCTCAGTTTAAGGAGACACATATTAACCAGTCTGATCCAGTCTTAGTCTAAAGAGGCCTGCATTAGTTAGTCTGATCCAGTGTCAGGTTAAAAGGTACCTGCCTTAGGCAGTCTGATCTAGTCTCAGCCTAAAGAAACTTTCATTAACTAGTCCAATCCAGTCTCAGTCTCAAGAGACCTTCATTAACCAGTCTGATCTAATCTTAGTTTAAAGATGCCTGCATTGTCCAGTCTGATCCAATCACAGTTTTAAAACACCTGCTTTAGCCAATCCAATTCAGTCTCTGTCCAAAGAGACCTTCATTAACCAGTCCAATACAGTCTCAGTCTAAAGAGACCTTCATTAACATGTCTGATCTAGTCTCAGTTTAAAGACACCTGCAGTAACCAGTCTGATCCAGTCTCAGTATAAAGATGCCTGCATTGTCCAGTCCGATCCAATCGCAGTTTAAAAACTCCTGCATTAGCCAATCCAATTTAGTTTCAGTTTAAAGACACCTGCATTAGCCAGTCCAATACAGTCTCAGTCTAAAGAGACCTTCATTAACCAGTCTGATCTAGTCTCAGTTTAAAGACACCTGCAGTAACCAGTCTGATCCAGTCTCAGTATAAAGATGCCTGCATTGTCCAGTCTGATCCAATCTCAGTTTAAATACACCTGCATTAGCCAATCCAATCTAGTTTCGGTTTAAATACACCTACATTAGCCAGTCCAATCCAGTCTCACTCTAAAGAGAAATTCATTAACCAGTCCAATACAGTCTCAGTCTAAAGAGACCTTCATTAACCAGTCTGATCTAGTCTCAATTTAAAGACACCTGCAGTAACCATTATGATCCAGTGTCAGTTTAAATACACCTGCATTAGCCAATCCAATCTAGTTTCAGTCTAAAGAGCACCTCAAAAAACAGTCTGATCTAGTCTCAATTTAAAGACACCTGCAGTAACCAGTTTGATCCAGTGTCAGTTTAAATACACCTGCATTAGCCAATCCAATCTAGTTTCAGTCTAAGAAGCCCTTCAAAACACAGTCTGATCTAGTCTCAATTTAAAGACACCTGCAGTAACCAGTCTGATCCAGTGTCAGTTTAAATACACCTGCATTAGCCAATCCAATGTAGTTTCAGTCTAAGGAGCCCTTCAAAACACAGTCTGATCTAGTCTCAATTTAAAGACACCTGCTGTAACCAGTCTGATTCAGTGTCAGTTTAAATACACCTGCATTAGCCAATCCAATCTAGTTTCAGTCTAAGGAGCCCTTCAAAAAACAGTCTGATCTAGTCTCAATTTAAAGACACCTGCAGTAACCAGTCTGATCCAGTGTCAGTTTAAATACACCTGCATTAGCCAATCCAATCTAGTTTCAGTCTAAGGAGCCCTTCAAAAAACAGTCTGATCTAGTCTCAGCTTAAAGACACATGCATTAACCAGTCTGATCCAGTGTCAGTTTAAATACACCTGCATTAGCCAATCCAATCTAGTTTCAGTCTCAAGAGGCCCTTCAAAGTTAGTCTGATCTAGTGTCAGGTTAAAGACAGCTGCAGTAACCAGTCTGATCCAGTCACAGTTTTAAAGAGCTGTATTAACCAATCTGATTCTAGTTTAGTCTAAGGATACCTTCAAAAAACAGTCTGATCTAGTCTCAGCTTAAAGACACATGCATTAACCAGTCTGATCCAGTTGAAATCAGTATATCCAGTCACATTAAGAGACCTTCATCGGTCCAGTCCCTGTCTGGGACTAATTAGAGTCATATCACTATTCTAATCCAATCTCAGTCCAAAGAGACCTGCAATGTTCAGTATTTAAACTGCATTAGCCAATCCAATCTAGTCTCAGTTTCAAGAGACACATATTAACCAGTCTCAGTCTAAAGAGGCCTGCATTAGTTAGTCTGATTTATTGTCAGATTAAAAGGTGCTTGCCTTTAGCCGTCTGATATAGTCGCAGTCTAAAGAGCTGTATGAACCAGTCTGATTCAGTCTTAGTCTACAGTGACACGCATGAACCTGTCTGATCCAGGCTCAGTCTAAAGAGACCTTCATTAACCAGTCTGATTTAGTCTCAGTTTAAAAATGTCCGCATTGTCCAGTCTGATCCAATCACAGTTTTAAAACACCTGCTTTAGCCAATCCAATTTAGTTTCAGTTTAAAGACACCTGCATTCGCCAGTCCAATCCAGTCTCAGTCTAAAGAGACCTTCATTAACCAGTCTGATCTAGTCTCAGAGCCCTTAAACACAGGTCTGACACCTGCATTAACTGCAGTAACCAGTCTGATCCAGTCTCAGTTTCTCAAGCCAATCCAATCTAGTTTCAGACCTTCAGTTAACCAGTCTGATTTAGTCTCAGTTTAAAGTTTAAATACACCTGCATTGTCCAATCTGATCTAATTGCAGTTTCAAAAAAAAACTCCTGCATTAGTCCAGCTTCAGTCTTTAGTCTGCATTTTAGTTTATTAACCAGTCTGATCTAGTGCTCATGCATTAGCCGTCTCAGTCTCAAGAGACCTGCCATTAACTAATCTGTCTGATATTGTATTTGTAATAAAAGGAAATCTAAATTCATACTGATGGTATGAAGAATGAAGGCATTAACCAGACTTCTGCTCATTCAGTCTGATTTAGTCTCAGTAACCAGTCTTTAAAGACCTGCATTGCAGTCTGATCCAATCTCAGTCTGATAGCCAATCCAATCTAGTTTCAGTTTAAATTAAAACAGTCCTGTCTCAGTCTAAAGAGACCTTCATTAGCCAATCCAATTTAAAGGACACCTGTTTAAAGACACCAGTGTCAGTTTAATTACACCCATTCCAATCAATCTAGTCTCAGTCTAAAGAGAGTCTCAGCTAAAGACACCTTCATTAAGCAGTCAGTGATCTCAGTCTCATCAGAGTCTCAAGAGAAACAGTCTGATGCAGTAAACAGTCAGTCTGATCCAGTGTCAGTTTTAAATACACCAGTCTCAAGATTATTAACCATCTGATCTAGTCTCAGTTTCCATGCATTCCAATCCAGTCTCAGTCTCAAGAGACCTGCATTAACTAATCTGATAATCTGATATTGTATTTGTAATAAAAGGAAATCTAAATTTATACTGATGGTATGAAGAATGAAGGCAGCATGCATCAGTGGAGGACTTCCTAGCTCATTTGCTTCGGTGAATTGGAACTTTTCAGATGTTAAAACAAGGGAAACCACAGGAAACGTCAGTAGAGTCATGTCAGCTCAGGAGAACAGGAGAACTCTTTTAAGTGGCTGCTCTTACCCTGGAGCTGTTCCGCTCCACGGGGACTTTCCTAAAGACAGGATTCCGTCAGCTGGCATGCTAACGTAGAAAAAACCCATCCCTCGTTTTTTTGTGACTTTAGCAACTCTTCAACAATTCATGTCCTACTGTGCTGAAGCCTTTCTTCGTTGGATTGGAGAGCACTACCTTGGGTGTAAACGTCAAGTGCGTTAAAAGCCAGACTCCAGTAACTTTCAGGAATCTACGAGACAAAGGGCTGCATACTGTGAAGCCTTATTGAAATACATACGTAGCAGCTACACCTTTTCCAAAGTGGTAGCTCCATAGACATCAGTCCGGCGGCTGGTGTTTGGATCTGGTTGAGATGGTTACCCAGAGATTCAAACCAGCTCCAAAGATCAACAGTAGGCAGTAAAGGAAGGCAAGACTTAAGCAGTAAAAGCTGCAGCGCTTGCAGAAAAGCTGCCTTTGTTCCTTCCTCAGATCTATCTGGGGCTTCCTCTGAAGTGCGACATCACTGAAGTGACCTAAGAATTCCCAAACAAACCAATTAAAGATTCCTCAAACCGTCCACCCCGCCAGAGCCCTCTCCCCCAGGAACGCAGAGCAGCGACTCTGGCCGTGAATCTCTAGTCAGCCCACCAAACCTTCTTATCTGCCTGCCAAGTACATAAAGCGAACGATCGCAGGGTTCCAGCGAGCCATGCAGAACGATCCCGGCTGCAGCCCGGAATACGGAATAAGATCCGGTATGAAGAACTAATCCTGCAGGTCCTTCAGACAATCCATTTCCATCGACATGGCGATGGGAGCTTCCACATTGATCATCTCTGTAAAAGCTGGGATGAAAAGATGGATCCAATTACGTTATGCATAGCCTTCTAACCAGAAGGAACCCTGGTTCTCGATCTGATTCCATTCAGGCTTCGTAGAACCTTGGGCTTTTACTAGAACCAAGTAACCAAAAGATACTACTCCAATCTCAACGAGAGGACCAAGATCTAGCAGGGAACAACGTTCCTGGGTTCAGTGCTCATTCATTTTTGGTGGAAATGCATCAAATGGTTCAAATGGAACCTGCGCCATGTTGGTGGCTAAGGGCTAACAGTGTAACATCAGCAGCATGTCTACTTTTAGAGCAACTGTATTCTCTTCCAAGTCCTGGTCTAATGAAGCACGTACAGCAGGTGACTTAACCACTCTGCTATAATGCTAATGACAATTATCTTTAGTAGGCACTATGCTCTTCTGAGAATGCTTCATGGGCACCGACTATGGGTCTACATCTAGCTAGCAGAAGAAGCTAACTCTGTATTCTCATGGGTGACCAGGCAGATGAGTGATGTTAGCATTTTTAGCATTTTACCATCTTTATTAATTAATCCATATTATCAAACAATGCGTATATAATATTGTGTGATGATGTCAAGGCGCCGGACACATCACTAAACTCCTACACTTGGGTAGTGTTTAGTCAATGTCATTTGTGTCGAGTCTTTGTCTGGAGTCTTTGCGTCGAGTCTTTGCATCGAGTCTTTGTCTGGAGCCTTTGTCTGGGGCCTTTGTGTCGAGTCTTTGTGTCGAGTCTTTGTCTGGAGTCTTTGTCTGGAGTCTTTGTCTGGAGTCTTTGTCTGGAGTCTTTGTCTGGAGTCTTTGCGTCGAGTCTTTGCGTCGAGTCTTTGCGTCGAGTCTTTGCGTCGAGTCTTTGCGTCGGGTCTTTGCGTCGGGTCTTTGTGTCGGGTCTTTCTGCCGAGTCTTTGTGTTGAGTCTTTGCGTCGAGTCTTGTAAGATATGTGATTATTATGTATGAACGCAGGAGTGAGTATGCTGTCCCATGCTCTTTAAGGCAACCCCCAGCAATCGTATGCTCCGTGTAGTGGGAGGGGCTTACGGGGTATGAAAGAAGCATGGGGGAAAATGGCGGTAGGTCGGGCTAAAGTGCAGCTAGGTGTACATTCTGTCACAGGTCGACAGGAACCTACTCCTATTTTGCTGTTCCTATAATGTCAAATACGTGTTACTTCAAATACATTCTGAAAATATACTGCACCGTCTCCGAATTCCTTGTGGCGGCCTCATAACACCGACCACTCGCGACTACACCACCACATAGTGTACAATGGTCATCCTTTCTGGTTTATGTTACATACAAGGTTCTTCAGAATCTGTGACTGCTCAGCTTAAAGTTTGTTGCTAGCCGACTGCTATGGTAATGCTCAAAATGAATAGGAGTCTATACGAGGAACAAGGGATGGATAAACGACACATAGAAGAGTGCAGGTCAGTATGACTGTGGATTAGAGATTGGGGATCTGCCTTAAGTAAGTACATGCAGTCTGGTGGCTGTAGGTTACAGGGAACTATAGGGTTTGAAAGGGAGTGAAAATGAATGGGAGTCTATGGGAAAAATGACGGATAGAAAAGAAGACAAACAGACAAGTGCGAGTCAAACCAACAGTGAATATGTGCTTGGGGTACAGTGACGGGTGTGTACTTTTCCACACCATTCATTTTATATCTGTCTATCTTTCTATCTATCTATCTATCTATATATTAAGAATGAATGGTGTGGAAAAGTCCACACCCATCACTGTACTTCTGCTCAACTGCACTCGACATGCACTTTCTCAGGACAGATCCCCAAGACCGTATTCAATGTTGGACTGATTTGAACTCATCTGTTAGTCTTCTTTTCCATCCCTCATTTTTTCCCATAGACTTCTATTCATTTTCACCCCATTCAAACCCCATTGTTCCCTGTAACCTACAGCCACCGGACTGCATGTACTTACTCAGGGCTGATCCCCAAACTCTAATTCACTGACCTGCACTGTGCCATGTGTTGTTTATCCATCCCTTGTCCCACCTATAGACTCCCATTCATTTTGAGCAACACAGAATAAAGCAGGCCTTCTGGACGTGTGACAATAACCCGTTCATCGTTACAGGGACCTAATTAACGAAGTGCAGTTTCAGAGGAGAAGAAGAATCTTCGTCTCAGGTTTGGCCTCATATTCAAATCCTCTCCTCTCCTCTTTTTCCTGCTCCGACTCCAACACTCGTCCGCTTTGCTCCTCCTCTAGCCGCAGTGCTGTAGCTCATGCCTGCTTTGATAGTGATGGATTGCGCCACAGTGGAGCTACTTAAAAGCCTCGCAGGCAGCCAAGGAAACAGAGTTCTCCACCGAGAAATGACCAGTGGACATGTAGCAGACTTGTCCTGCCTAACCAATTCATTTCACAAACGAGTTCGATGTTAAGGTAATCTGCAGGACCACTTATAATGGGAAGAGGAGGTGATACAGAAGGTAGTCCTTGGCTAATTTATAGTTCTGAGAAAATCACTGATGAGAATGACTGATCTGCTAGTTGATTTTAATGAAAATAGTTTTTCCATATAATATATAGTTATTATATATATATGAAATAGTGATATATATATATATATATATATATA
This sequence comes from Prochilodus magdalenae, assembly GCA_024036415.1. NCBI lineage: Eukaryota > Metazoa > Chordata > Actinopteri > Characiformes > Prochilodontidae > Prochilodus > Prochilodus magdalenae. The sequence continues at coordinate 165,410 of JAMWET010000914.1, forward strand.
GGTTGGACAAATATACACCTTATATTTATGGGGATCTTAGTTGACAATTCAATTGCACATTGGACACATGAGGCAGAAGTGTGTGAAGGTTCAGTTAGCAAATGCTAGCTGAATGCAATGAAAATGATACCAATAACACGAATTTAGACAGCAATCTCATTTGTGGCCAATCCAGGGTAATGCCACGCTACAAGAAACACCTCCCACCAAATCACGTAGTGGACCTGGCCACTATCCTGCTCAAATGACCACTGGGCACACCATGCACTGACGCTTATTGGATTGCAAAAACCCTACACCATACTAATAAATGATTGTGGCTAAATGTTTTTCAGTTTCATTGTCTAAAAATCTTAGTTTGAAATTTTGGACACTAAAAATCTCAAAAATGAAAATGAAATAACAGAATTTAGAAATCTCATTTGTGGCAATTTGGAGCCACGCTACAAACACCACACCCAAATCTCAGTTCTCAAATGGGGCACACCATGCACTGATTAACCCTTAACGAGGCAAATCTAAAAATTAGAAAGCTAAAAATCTCAAAAATGAAAACAAATGGTCAATAGCACATACACCCAAACGCCCAAAGTTCTACTTCTAAAGGTTTGCTTGGGTTGGCCAGTAGATTCATTGATGTCTAGTTGATGTATCTAAAATTATCACTTTTAGATTGTTTTAAGTTCATTTTCTAAACGTGTTATAATTGTTTAAAGTGATTTTTGTCATTTGTGATTCAATTCTTAAAATAAGTTTAATGATCTGCCAATAAAGTGAGAAGGAAATTTGACTTATAATATACCATGTAAATACAATACAATATATCTGTCATGCTTCCAGCTTTGCCCGTCCACCTCCGATATCCCAAACTCCATCCGATGATCAATAATTAAAATATACAAAATAAAACAACCCTTAGTTATATGAACGGTATATGAACGGTATATGATATATATAAGATATGATTGTTTTACCTGTCAAGATGTCTTTTAATTTCGAGCTACTGTGCCGATGCTAGCCGAAGTTAGCAAAATGGGCACTGTCTGAGAACCAGTCAGTGACGGGGTGGACTTCCATTCAAATTATGTGTGGCCTCTACTCCTGTAAACTTACTATATTTTGCCAAGAATATTAGTAACCTGAAGATGTCTTTTAATTTGGCTTGCTAAATTGACTTAAAACAAGTAAATACACTATATTAGTAGATAATTTAGCTTAATTTAGGAAATTAGCTTGAAACAAACCAAATTAAAAAATTTAAAAAAGAAATATTTTATAAAAAATACAATAAAATAAGTGCAATAAACTCAGAAACAGAATTTCCAGACATATGAACTAGATATAAGGTCATTTTACCAAGATGTCATTTTTTTTGCTGCGTATGAACGATATTGAACAATCACAGTATAGAAAAAGCGATAGAACCATAGGCAGCCCGAGCCAGTGCAGGTGTACAGTGCTCGTACTCGAGTGATGATGAAATGAATAAATATATATATATATATATTTAAGGGGAGCTTTATGTGGGTTCTGGCCCCCAGGCCTTTTCTAAACACTCCTCATTTCTCAGGGTCAGATTTACAGGAATCGTTTTCTTAGGATGTAAAATGATTCAAGTAATGAATTTTTCAATCCAACATCATAACTGACTCCAATGCACACCACTCAGAGCCCTAGAGCAGCGTGGGGACGGATCACGTTTACTTCTCCGAGCCGATTTTGATCAGCGCTTTGCTTTTCAGACTCTAATGAAAGTAGGAGCAGATCTAAGGGCCATCGCGAGCTTTCAAAGTCGCGTCATAAACCCAGTAAAAACAGTCAAAGAGACTCGAATAACACACCTCATTCACATCAAAGCTAAGCCAGCCATGTACATCAGCCTCGCAACATCAAGACCAGCCGGGCGCAGCCGCCCAACCGCAAATTACACGCATGTACTGTATATAGCTGGACAGAAACCATAAAGAGCTTCCCAGAGCTTATATGATTTTCTACAGCAGGAATAAACACAAACTTGAAAGCGGTGGTCCAGCATCTTCTCAAATGTACAGTGAAACGTACACTGAAGTAAATTAATTTAAGTGTGCTTAGTCTGTTTTCCCAAGCTTCTAATTACTGTACTAAAAGTTTAATGTACTAACTAGTAATTAGTATGCTATATATAATAAACATGCACTTATACAGAACTCACTGTAATATTTTGAAGCACTGTTAAGATTCATTTAAATATACTTGCGTACATATTAAGGTACAATTGTAAAACAATGAAAATATGCAAATTAGCAAATCTGTGTACTTATATAATTAGGTAAAAAGTTCGAAATGTACTTCCTGATATTAAAGCACATTTGTAGTACATTACATATTATATGTACTCATGTTTTCACTGAAGTTTAGGATATATAGTGTAAATTGTACTTAATATGCTAAATATCATCATTAGTGCCTTTAAACATATATTTAAATAGACCTAATTGCACAATGTTGAGGCACTGTTAAGATTCGGGAATTAAAAGGAATAAAGGAAAGGACATTTCTGATGAATATGAAATATGCAAATAGGTAGCACATGTAATTACTCCAAAAAAAACTAAATGTGTATATATATATATAATTATGTGTGTGTGTGTGTATGCGTGTTTGTATGTGTGAATATATATATATCTTCACTGTCCAAAGAAAATCAAGTATCTCCAAAACGGCAACTTTACAGAAGAGGTCAAAAGCCTCATTTAATCTGAATGTAAGTCAATGGAACCAGACGTCTTTCCAAGACCTTTTGGGCCACTCCTGTTGGTCCATTAATCATGCAATTCTCACACAGTGTAAACCGCAGCAGCTGTTTTCAAATTTTCAAATGATGCATAAAAGTGAAAATGGACAAAAATGGAGATACATGTTTTTCATTGGACAGTGACGATATATACATACATATATACACACACACACACACACACACACACACACACACACACACACACACACACACACACATATATATATATATATATATATATATATATATATATATATATATATATATATATATATATATTTCAGTACATTTCTAGTACAATGAAATTAAATCTTAATTTAACCTGGTTAAGATAAAAGGTGTAAACAAACAGGAATGCAATGTGCAAAAGCTACATTCATGTCAGAGCTTTTGAGATTACCAATTAATCTTGCGTTACCACTGTAGGCATTAAATTCTAGGAGAACAAAAAGTACACTGAAGTATATTTAATTAAAGTGTACTTAGTAAAACGTCCTTGTACTCATAATTACTGTACTTAAAGTGACCTTTTTTTTTATTCTATGTACGTAGTATACTAAATATTAGTACAGATCAAAGTACATTTCTAGTGTATTAAATATTATATAATAATAATAATAATAATAATAATTATAATAAAATAATAATAATAATAATAATAATAATAATAATATGCTGTATATAATATACTTAGTGTTGTACCTAATATACCTAATAGTGCAAATTATTATATTTATATTTAAGTACACTGAAGTACTAATAAGCTAACATGTACTTGTTTTATATATATATTTTATATACACACAACATAAAATTTGTTCGGAAAGTTTATTGTCTAGGGGCAGATTTTCAAGTTGGACCACATGGGGGTGCAATCATTGGGCTCTTATAAAATGTGTTCTCAGACAGAAATGGCCGCTGGAGTAACGGTGGGAAACAGTGGTGCTTTGAACCCTGCACATCGGACTCTTCCAGACAAAGGTTGGCTCTCTCCTTGGGTCTCACTTTCTCTCATCCTTCCATAAACATATAAAACCTGAACGCTACCATGAACACAGCTTGAGCTAGCCAACCATTTGAGGAGTCGGACTTCAGGTGAGTTGGCCTCTCAGTGGGTCCAACCAGTTTTGGGCACACACCTTTACGTAGATTCATGTCTCATGACACATAGGAACACGTAGGGGGCAGTGTGTCTTCGTTACAGTCAGGGTCAGGACATCTTAATTACAACCTAGACAGTTTGGTGGTTTGACTGGTAACAAGGGATTGTATAATAATACTGTGGTACATCAGGATATGGACTAGACTCTCATCAGTTGGAGCTGTAGAGTCTTGAAGACCACCAACACCGTCCATTTAGATGGGTGAGTCCATGTACGACTGGTAGTGAAGGCTGAAAGTAAAGAAGGTCCTGTGAAGCTACCATTACGGGTGCACTTCACTTTCATCATTGGACAGCGTCGATAAACCTAAAGGTAATCTGGCAGAGCCGCATTGTGTTTCTGATGGAGCTTCCGCTTCAGCCGGCTCATAAACAGCTAATCTGCATGATTTATAATAGTCCCACGTCGGCTTCATAATGTAAATTAATCAAAAAGATATCTTAATATTGGATTCATATTAAAAGCAGAGGGCGCATGGAGAAATGTGCATTCTATCGCATTAAAAAATCACTGGGAATGAAATGCAATAACTTCTAAAGCTTCAGTTTCTTTAAGCTCAATTTATCAAAAACCTGAGCGATTTAATAAACGTTATTACCGAAGGCAGATTGCGAAGGGTGAAATGGGGAACGCTAAGCTGCAGTCATCAAGCGTCGCGCACCTGAAAGATGTTCACTTCAAATGAAAGGCAGTTCAATTAGAGGAGCCGGGTGTGTACATCATTGCTGACTGCACTGCGGGGGAAACTAAATGAAGTCCAAAGTTGGCGATTAGACAGTAAAACTTTTAGGAGGTAACGGCTTCCTGGTTATTTTAAGGCAACATTCTTAGCTATGCAGAACCGGGTCTTGCTACAAGCATCAGAAGCACCACCCGGTCAACCAGGGGGCTCAGGGTACCCTGCAGAAAAATATCTCGGGAAGTAATGTGGTCTTATTTCTAGATTGATACGTCTTCCAACTCTCATTTTAAGATATTTTAATTTTTTTTATAAGACATTTTTACTGGCTTTAAGTCATTCTAGTAAGTCAAATATCCTCACTATATTGGCAGATAATTTTGCTTATTTAAAGAAATTGAAATTAAAATTATCTGACAATATAGTAAGAATATTTGGCTTACAAGAATTAATTTTAAGTAATTAATAATTAAAAAAAATTAAAAAATAAAATCTGGAAATGAGATTACAACAACCCCAAAATGAGATGAGAAGATCATTTTACTTGCCAAGATTTTTTTGCAGAGTATGAACTTTTTCTGTGTGATTCTTCATCACCCTCATCATCATCATTAAAATAAATGCGATATTATATTAAATATTCCTTAAGCGATGCCACTTAGTGTCATCAAATGTTCAGAAATGTTCCTCACCTTATATTTGGCATGTCCCTGAATTTTCAGGGGTAGATTTAATAAGAGAGATGTGTTCATTTCCATTAGTCTACTAACACTCGTGGAGCCAGCCAGCTTAGTAGATTACCTACTAAGAACTTCCATGCAAATGTAATTATCATTACAGGCAATTCATTCACGTTTACAGTAGAAATCATCTACTGTTTTGTAAATTGAGTTGTTGTCAACAAATCACTGATTATATATAATCAGTTATAATTATTATTACTATTATTATTATCATTAAGAAAAAATAAATGGAACATGAGTAACATAGTAATAACTTAGTAATAATTAGCTAATTAATGAGTAATTATTATTAATAATTGTTGACATCCTACTTTTTGCCAGCTCTTAACTGAACTAGGTTTAATTAAGACATGATAATGGGTGCCTAAAATATTGGGGACAAGAATTATGAAGTATAATATGCCAATGCAATATGTGTGTGCTGGAAAATTCTTTTTCCATATAGTTAACACTTAATAATGATATAATAAGCAGGCTGGTGATTACCAACTAATGACTTGTTAAAGCTGGAAATGCACATTACAAGGTCGCTATGATAGAAAATATGTTTCCTTTTATGTTAATGTTTTATGTGTGAGTTAATATGTCACACATGGAGAAAAGCTTATATAAAAATCAAACAGTCAGTGAGGAATGTACAATCATAGGAGGACGACCATGCTGCGCTGATATTTGCTTGGTTTGCAGGCAGTGCGGAGGAAAAGACGAGCAGCAGCCATATGAAGCGTCTGCACACTGGCTCTGATGCTATATCCATACCAAACAGGTGGGAGTCCTATTGTTACACAGGCTAGAAACGTGCAGTACTAAAACCCAGCAAAGCATGAAATTAGCCCTGCCAACCTGAAGTGTGGGGACTGGATTAAGTGGGACCTGCAACAGGAATTAGCCTGTAGGGCTCTGATCAAGGTAAGCTGAATTAAGTTATAAGGCAGTGATTGGAATGTTTGGAAGGAAACCACATCTGGAAACATCAGTTTAAATGTAGGATTGGAAATTAGCCCTAAGCAGCTCCAGCTCTAAGAATAATAAAAATAATAACAATAACAACAACGACAACAACAACAATAATAACAATAATACTATAACTAATAATAATATAATAATAATAATAATAATAAAACCATTATTATTATTAATAATAATAATAATAATAATAATAATAATATTACCAACCAGCTGAATCTTCACTAACCAGCAGAAACGTCACCAACCAGCAGAACCGTCACCAACCAGCAGAACCGTCACCAACCAGCAGAAACGTCACCAACCAGCAGAAACGTCACCAACCAGCAGAAACGTCACCAACCAGCAGAAACGTCACCAACCAGCAGAAACGTCACCAACCAGCAGAAACGTCACCAACCAGCAGAAACGTCACCAACCAGCAGAAACGTCACCAACCAGCAGAACCGTCACCAACCAGCAGAACCGTCACCAACCAGCAGAACCGTCAGCAACCAGCAGAAACGTCATCAACCAGCAGAACCTTCACCAACCAGCAGAAACGTCATCAACCAGCAGAAATGTCATCAACCAGCAGAACCTTCACCAACCAGCAGAAACGTCACCAACCAGCAGAAACGTCACCAACCAGCAGAAACGTCACCAACCAGCAGAAACGTCATCAACCTGCTGAACCTTCACCAACCAGCAGAAACGTCATCAATTAGCTGAACCTTGACCAGCCAGCAGAAACGTCATCAACTAGGTTAACCTTCACCAACCAGCAGAAACGTCACCAACCAGCAGAAACGTCACCGGCCTGAAGAACCTTTACCAACCAGCAGAAACTTTGCCAACCCGCTCAAACTTGGCCAGCCAGCTGAAAGACCATGAACCACAAGAGAACTAACAAACCATCAGAGAACAAAAACCATTAGACTGTTCATCATTCGTCAAAGATCACCCAATAGAAAGTCATACTTATCATGGACTGCCTCACTCGTTCCTCTAAACTCTAGAAGCCAGTGGACATGATCCTTGGGCTCGTACTGTAGTCAATCATCCGTCATCTCCAATCTGTATTTCAACAGGCATGAGCTTGTCCTAAAAGAAACGGCCCTTGGGGTTTCACTCAACCAGTGGTGAATTCAAAAGTGATGGAATGAATTTCTATAAATCAGCTCTTAAGGGTAATACCACGTCACCTGCACCGTGAGGGTTGTGAAGTTTAAAGATTTGCAGCTAGAATGAAGTATTTTTAGGCTTTGACTAGGAGCTCAGGGGACGAAAACATGAGCAGTCACTGGAGAGAATAATTGAACACTAATGAAATACAGTGTTTCACCGGAGCATTTCAGCGTATGATTAATTATGCAGTACAGGAGGGACTTGGGTCTGTAGTCGGGTTCTGAGGCTGTGGGGTCCCGAGTGTCATGAACAATTTTTTTTTTTGCTTAACTAATTATTGCTGAGTAGTTTGTCTTACTTGTGGGCACATTTCCCGTGCAGAATAATCACTTTCAGACCATGTTTTTTTCTAAATTGCAAATGAAACCCAAAGTCTACTGAGTGTCCGCCAGTTTGGCGAAACTAAATTCCCATTATAAGAGTCTGCTGAACACAATTTCTTGAGAAAAGTGGACGTACAGTAAAGATCCTGGCATGCGATTGTAACCCCACTGTAAATGACTATCTTGGACAACTGCAAGGGCTTTGATGAATTGGACCAAGTGGCTATAGAAAAGGTCAAAGAAGTCAATGGTGTTGCCCTTGGAGACAGGAAAAGAAAGATGTAGAGACCTCGGAGGACAAAACCATTACCAGGGATGGGCCTGAGGATGTACCTGGTGTCATTCCATCTCCACCCCTGTCGCACCATCTGCAGGAACTGTGTGAGGATGTTCAAGCTGCATGGGATGGATCATCACAGGACTCCATTAGGAACCTCTACAGCTCCATGATGCCGAGACGTCTGGCATGTTGGGTTAGCAAACACGGCGGCCTGATGCCATACTGAGAGACAGACTTCTGTATGTGCAGCTTAACAAATATCGCCCATGTCATAAGAGGAATTCTGCAGTGCTGAGACACTAGGTGGTCAATCAGCAACATCAACAGGTCACTTAGCAAGCGTGCTGGACTTGAAGACTTCTGATAAAGGCTGAAGGAACCCTGTTGACCCGTTCTGAATGATGGAATAACACTCTTGTTTCATTGCTAGTTTCAGGTTTTGATTGGAAACCAAAGGATTCACGAAAATCATGAAACCACAAACGGGATTTTCATCTTCTCTATGCAATCTAGCCCCATAGCAACCTTGCCAAGTAAGGTCTCCCATTGGTTAGGACATACGGTGGACCAATTCTCTTAGAAGAAAAGATGACTTCATGTGTCTTCTAGAAGCCTCGAACACCGATTCAGAACACATCCCGTCTGGCCAACTGAAGGCCTAGTTCTAACAGTCATGGTGTTTCACTAGAAATCACATGTTTAATATCTGTATATTCATGCCCAAAAAAATGTATGCCCTAAAATTGTAAGGTGCCTCCAATTGCCAATTGCAATTATCAACCACACCAACACAAACTCAAATGTAGTTGGAAAGGGGCGCATAAGGTGGAGTAGTGCATCCAAGGATTTGGGTATGATTATATATTTTATTCATCATTTTATTTAATGTTTATCTAGTCATCTTCCTAACTGTAGGTAACGTTAGCTTCCCATTTCCACCCACTCTCGGAATCTTTCCTGGTTGTATGGCAATGCTAGCACATGCTCCCACTGAGACACATGAAGAAGTGGCCTTTATACAACCCATATCCTGCCGAAACCTGGACCAAGTGGAATGGTCAACGGTGACTAAAAGCTATTGGTGTTAGCACAAGACCCCACTTAGCTCATTTTCATCAAACCCGGGAACTGAGGTATAAAATTAATTGAATAAAACCATATTCCCTTGCTTATTAGCAGTCTTGCATTCACATGTATTCATAGTTCAAAGCACATAGTTTAACATAAATGTAGCATTAAAAATTTTAAAAGTCTGTTTTGTATCTGAACTGAATTGAAATGAGGAACAACCATTACTGCCACCAGTTCAGTTCTGACCAGGCTATTGACCTGAGAGCACAGTGAGACATTTTCTATGAAATATTAATATTCTCATGGCTCAGATACGAAACTGGAACATGTTTTTTGTCGGTTGGCAGTTTTGGTAGGTTATAATGTAATGCTAATCTGTTGCCGGAGGGCTATTGTGAGAAGACCTGATGGCCCAAGGTTGGTTAACCACAGGTTGGCCACAGCATGGCCAATTAAGTCCAATCGCTTCCTAGCCTAGACCCCAGGTTCTGCCAGACATGTTTGTGTTCCTGCTTCAACATTTTCCAGTATAGATATGGTTCAGTGTAGCTCAATAACACTCAAAACCTGCTCATGAAAGTTCTGTTTGAATGTTATTCTTGTCTAGTTCTGGTATTCGTTATTCTCAGCGGTTCTTTGATGAAAGACTATACAAGGTTAAAGGATCTGGCAACAATCGTAGCCTTTGTAATGACTTCATTCGTGCAGAAATGATGGGAAATTATCCTGGCTCATTGTAATTCCCTCAAATTATTTGTGAGCTGGGGTTAACATGGAAATTAATTTCTGAAGGTTCCATAATTCAGGCTAATTCTGGCTTTTCAACAATGAAAAGGTGGGGGAGGAGTGTGGGGTAGGGGTAGGGGTGTGTGTGTGGTGGTCTTGGGCAACATCCTATTTGGGGACCTTACTTTCAACAATATCCTGGTAAATCTATATGAAGGCCATATATTAGAATATAATTATTTTGGTACAATTCATTACTAAAACATTGATTGTGATTGGTTGAGTAATTAATATTCAGTCAATCTCTTGACTTAATATTGTTTGTCATTATCATCACTTCATCCATTATATCAGCTTTACTACCCATATAGACTGTACAGTTCCAGACTGTAGTCCATCTGTTTCTCTGTATACTGCATTACCCTATTTCTTCAATGGTCAGGACCCCCACAGGACCACCACAGAGCAGGTATTACGTGGGTGGTGGATCATTCTCAGCACTGCAGTTAAACCGCCCGTGTACCACCTCTTCTCTTTTTACGGATCCAATCACTCACGCCCCCCAGGTATTCACCGACCCATGATCCGTGTGCAGCGCCATCTACAGGAGCCTGAGGTTAATCTGTATCCAGTATTAGCAGAATGATTTATAGCCTAGTACGGGTCATGCAAAATACATCGCCTTCTGTTCGAATTCATGAGATAACAAATTCAAATTTGCTCACTGCTGAAAGATTTTTCCGTTTGTCTCCTGAATTCCATCATACAGTATTGCATGCAGCTGCTCCACGTAATATTCCATAGTGAAAACTGGGGCTCTATCACAAACTTTAGATTCAGGACCACTTCTCCAACGGCAGGCAGGCTGAACCAGTGCGAATCTACTGAAGAGTAGATAATGGCTGATGTGTCGTCTTTGAGAATTAGCATATAAATGAGCATTGTGCTTATCAAGGCCTATTTGGGAGCCAACCTGCATTGAACAATGAAGTTCCGGCCCGTTAATGTAAAGAACTCTGCCTGTATTTGAACATTCAATCTGAGGGATGCTGTTTATCAGTGGGGACAATTCTCTCCTGACATGTCGGGATTAGAAATCTGTCCTCGGGGACAACTAATCAACACCTTACACAGCTGAGGAATAGATGAATAAATAAGACGGGATAAGAAAATGAAAGTGTGAGGACGGCTGTATAGGTAACTCTATCCTTTATAGTCCCTTAAAACAGCCATCGAAGCATTTATTCAGATCGCAGTTCTACACACCCTAGGATCTTTCCCTAGAATGAAACGAGCCGTTTCCCTTTTATGGTGAGCTCATGAATATTTAGATGAGGGCTGCTCTGATTGACTGGTTTACAGCGAGACCCTGCCCACAATGAACACACAGAAGCACCATGTGGAAATAGACTAAATGAAGTAAGCCTCTGTGTAAATAAGCCCCGCCCTCATACTGTTCAGTTAGCTATGCTAGTTAGCTTGGAGCTAATGGTAGTCGCTAACGCTCCCTATACTACTGTATACTATAGCTACTGGCTTTCCATCTGGACACCAGTAGATTAAAGTTGGTCCTCACTGAGGAACTCTCAGTTTAAGATGATCTGCTTCAACCAGCAAACACGGATACAATCAAACAGCACTTACAGGCTGCTGTTGGGGTGGTGATGCTAATAAAGGTGGAGCTGCTACTCTGTTTAGTCTCTTCAGGGTCAAATGCTGAGCGGAGCTGCTTCGTACACAGATACAATCAAACAGCACTTACAGTAAGCCTCTGTGTAAATAAGCTCCGCCGTCATATTATTGAGTTAGCTATGGTAGTTAGCGTGGAGCTAATGCTAGTAGCTAACGTTAGCTATACTAGCTTCTGACTTTCCATCTGGGCATCAACACAAAGTAGATTAAAGTTGGTCCTCACTGTGGAAGTCTCAGTTTAAGATGATCTGCCTCATCCGGCAAACACGGATACAATCAAACAGCACTTACAGGCTGCTGTTGGGGTGGTGATGCTAATAAAGGTGGAGCTGCCTCTTCAGGGTCAAATGCTGAGCGGAACTGCTTCGTAGTGTCCAGAGAGGTTTAGGAAACCGTCCGGAGTGGACTGTGAAGACTGTAGGACTAAAATTGTTCCAGGATCCGGTTAAGGATGTGGGAGGTGAAGTTCCTATTTGCTGGCATGTTGTGCAGATTTTCAGTTCCACCTTTTTTGCTAGTGATGCTGAGGTCACGTTTAGGCACCTGTACAAGCCACAGCATATCAGTTGTTGGGGAAGGAGACGACAACAATGGCGGCACCCTAGAAGAGCATGCAGTGGCCTGCTGGAGAACATCGTCTACGTCTTCTTACCTCCAGTGGTTGATCCATGCTGCTTCCTGGATATAAACAAACATCTGGAATAACAGCACAAACGCTCACAAGTCATCTACACGCTCCGCCATCTTGGAACCACTAGCACACTGTATCCTTTTATGTTCCTCGGTTCCAATGATAGCAAATAGCAAACACTGGCTGGCTCCCTGACTAGCTGCAGGTTCTACGAAACATGAATGGGACCAACTCAACAACCGGTTCCTTTGGTTCAAAAGGGCTATTGGAGGTCAACTCGGCTCAAACTCATGTTACGGGTCAACCACCAACGTTCAGTTTCACACATGAACTTTTGTTTGATTTTCTCCATTTTAATTCGTTTCCTTGACAACAATGGCAACACCCTAGAAGAGCATGCAGTGACCTGCTGGAGAACATCGTCTACATCTTCTTACCTCCAGTGGTTGATCCATGCTGCTTCCTGGATATAAACAAACATCTGGAATAACAGCACAAATGCTCACAGGTCATCTATACGCAGGGCTCTAGACTAACTTTTTGAACTAGTTGCACTGGTGCGCCTAACGTTTTTTCTTAGGTGCACCAGCACCAAAGTTAGGTGCACCCAAATTTTAAACTGCATCACATTCAGAACAGCAGTTTTACATGTTCACTTTTTTTTTTTTTTAAATCGCTGTCCATATAGGCAATATTGACTTGTAAATGACTAACTAACAATGTGGTCAGCATAAAGTTCTTTATTTGAAGCACAATTCTACAAGAAAGGTAACACTTGGGCAGCGCATTTGTCGCGGCATGTAAGGTGTTTTATAGACGCGTTGTGCTCTTACAGCGCTTCAAATCGAAATGTATTAGAACCCGTCACAAACGCACTACTGCCGACCATGGTCTTCCCACACTCCTTACAGTCTGTGACTCGGAGTCGATCGTATGTGGCTAGTTATCTGATGCCGTCTCCGGACCAGGGCTTGACATAACCAACGCTCTGACACGGAGCCATCAGCCTCCCAGGTTAACAATTTTCGAACAGATCAGGCCTGAACTGAACATTCTTAACCAAAATGTTGTAAATCATTCTTTTCGCCGTCTCTCGCCATCCGCAGCTACACCCGCTCTGTTTATCTGACGGGCCTAGGCTACTCACCGCTCTGTCTGACTGCTAGTGTTGTGTCGTTCGCGAACGTTCGAATGAACGAATCATTTGAGTAAACATAATGAACCGAATAACTTCCTCAGCTGATTCGACTCAGCAGCGACCGTGCAGGCCGGCAGGGAAACTGCTGTGTGGTCTGTGAATCACTGAATTACCCGCGAATCTGGTGGCGGAGACTCTCATTGCGAGGGAACTGTGCTTGCTCAGTGATTCGTTCAGTGAACTGAGGGCTCCCGTTCACTCACTGATTCGTTTACTGAACGTACTATCACTCAGTCCAGACTGCGCTCCGGGGTCCCGCCCTTCACCATCTTTGATTGGTTTAGACCACGAAATGGGCCTAATGTGTGTCTGTTTTTAACCACAGGGAGACTTTCAGAGACTTTTTCTTTTTTCCCCTATCGAACGGCTGGTCGCACTGGTGCGACCTCAGATTTTTTTTTTTTCGCACAATTGAGAAATTAGGTCGCATCTAGAGCCCTGATACGCCCCGCTATCTTGGAAACACTACCACACCCTGTATCCTTTTATGTTCCTCGGTTCCAATGATAGCAAATAGCAAACACTGGCTGGCTCCCTGACTAGCAGCAAGGTTCTACGAAGCCTGAATGGGACCAACTCAACAACCGGTTCCTTTGGTTCTAAAGGGCTATTGGAGGTGAACTCGGCTTAAACTCACGTTATGGGTCAACCACCAACGTTCAGTTTCACACATGAAATTTTGTTTGATTTTCGCCATTTTAATTCGTTTCCTTGACAACAATGGCGGCACCCTAGAAGAGCATGCAGTGACCTTCTGGAGAACATCGTCTACGTCTTCTTACCTCCAGTGGTTGATCCATGCTGCTTCCTGGATATAAACAAACATCTGGAATAACAGCACCAACGCTCACAGGTCATCTATACGCTCCGCTATCTTGGAACCACTAGCACACCCTGTATCCTTTTATGTTCCTCGGTTCCAATGATAGCAAATAGCAAATACTGGCTGGGTTAGTTCTACGAAACATGAATCGGACCAACTCAACAACCGGTTCCTTTGGTTCAAAAGGGCTATTGAAGGTCAACTCGGCTCAAACTCATGTTACGGGTCAATCGCCAACGTTCAGTTTCACACATGCAATTTAGTTTGATTTTCGCCCTTTTAATTCAAAGCGCTGCCTTGCCTCAGTCTTTAGAATCAAATACAACAGGACGCCTCAAATCACTGACCAACCAATCTTGCATAAAGTTAGGTCATGCCAACAAATAAGGTCCCTCAAATCTTGAGCAAATATCGCATAAAGGCAGGATTACACACCGGCGGTCTCATGAATAAAACCTGGGTTAGATTCCACCATCTAATTATGCACGGCGGCTGACTAGCTTAAGTGCGCACACCTAAAAATATGCTAATGTATGATAACCTTCCCACTGCATGCTCATCTTCATTAATGGCAATCAACTTGGAATATCGTTCAGGTGAACAAGCCACTTCATATCCATAACTATCTGCTGATACAGCCAATGGACCGCTCCTAATGAACAATGATAAGCGTCTATTCCAGAATCCATAACTTTCAAATCAGGATCAAAAGGCGTTATCGAAGTGAAGCAGACTACAAGCACCATCACAAAGTCACTTCTGAGACCAGGCCGGATTCCAGCTAGGTAGGCCAAACGGCAGTGGCTACAGACTATTCTACTGCCGCTACACTGAGCAGAATGCTAAGCAGCCCTTCAGACATTGTTAATGGAAACTGGGCGCAGTGCGGATAATGGCAAAGGCAAGAGGCTCTACCGAGGAACACTGGGTTCTGTTCTCCGTCCACCTGCTTTGAACTGTTATCCAGAAGAGAAACTCTTTGCCAAGTACAGAATTGAAGGAAATGTCTCCAGGCTTCAGAGCCCTCTTCTTAGGAACGTGTGGTCACGACATGGCATATCATTGAGAAAAGGAATGATGGAGGGAAGGACCACCCCCACCAACCCTTCCCCCTAAAAGCCCTCTTAAAAGCAAAGTGCTAAAAGGTTCTGTAGCACCTTCACAGCTGTTTCAATGCCGAGATTAAAGCTGAACATTTCTGGTCATTGATATTCCGTTGATGATCCTACAGGCCGGACAATTTCAAACCACATTCATCACATGATGCAACATCCCAGCAGCTGAAACTAATGACTCTTTCGAGGGCAGCTGGGAAACCGGTCAAAGACAGCTCTTATTTTCAACAGACGGTTGGAAATCTATTCTGAAAAAAGATGGTGTGACCTAATTTTCCTGTTTTAATCATCTCATCATCAAAAGAAGAGTTGCCCAAATAGCGGATTCGAGTTTGACCAGCCATGCATGTGACGTAAGCAAGGACAGGCCTTATTCCTGTACCTGACTGACACAACAGCCACACAGGACTACATGCACACAGACCGTTACCACGACTGTCCTTAACCCCACGTCACTGTCACCAAAGACTGCAGTGGTGTCGTACCAGACTGTCATGGAGTGACTCAGAATGGCGTTGGGTCATCTTTAGTCTTGGTGGAGACGCCCAACGAATCCGTGTGTGGAGGCACCGTGGTCAGCACCAAGATGAACGGTTTGTTGTCACACGTCCAGAAGGCCTGGTGTCCCTCCACCTCCACCCCTACCGCACCATCTGCAGGAACTGTGTGAGGATATTTACGCTGCATGGGATGGATTATCACAGGACACCATTAGGAACCTCTACAGCTCCATACCGAGACGTCTGGCGTGTTGGGTTAGCAAACATGGCGGCCCGACGCCATACTGAGAGACAGACTTCTGTATGTGTAGCTCAATAAATATTGATCATATCAGTCTAAACTTATCATCAGTTATTGATCCTGGTCACCTTTATCTTCCTTCCCAACACCACTGCAATCCCACACTTTTATGTGGGTAGGGGACATATATATATATATATATATATATATATATGAACCGTATGACCGTACGCTTCCATACACCTGCAGATTCAGCTACTTCCTTTACACTATGGTCTTTGGCCACGCCCACATGCAGACCCTTCTTTTAGCCAATCATTAACATCGGCTCTGGAGCGTTTTCCACACATGGAACAAGACCACCTTAAACACACAAGGTATGAGGAAAATATTTTTTGATCTGGTTAACTACTGATAGGAACAGAAAGGCTGGGAACAAACGTAAACATTTTAAACTATATTATTATTAACATAACTATACTAAGTAAGCCTAAGGAGCCGACTTGCATACGCGGAAATAGTTCCAACTGCCTCTGAAGTGGATGCATAAAGACAGAACGAACGGCTCCACTGAACGATGGCAAAGAGCTACTTTAAATAGATGAACTGAATTCAGCAGGATCTCATAAAACATGATGAAGCATGTCTGAGTCAGCCGTGCGAGCATATCGACCTAAAGCAGCTGAGCAAGGCCTGGAGTTATCTCAGGCCACCGGAAAAAACTGCCTACGGTAAACGGAGTATAAACAGCAGAGATATACAGTGCTAATATCAGCCCCCAGGGAAAAATTAGGTTTATTTCAATGTGTTAAAAATGTACTTAAATACCAGTTAAGTACATTTTAAGCACATTAATATTTACTGCTAAATACAGGTGCAAAAATTAAAAATTACAAGTATAATAATAACAAGTACCTTTTACTTTATTAGTACTTTAGTTTACTTTTGAGAAGGTTACTATGTAAGTATATTTTAAATGCACTAGGTTACTTAAGTATCTTTTAATGAACCTAAGCAGTGTTTCAAAATAGTACAGTTCAGTAGAGTTAGTGCTATTTCATAGAGTATATGTTTAATAGCACTAATGATTATATTTAGCATATTAAGTACATAGTTACAGGGGTTGGACAATGAAACTGAAACACCTGTCATTTTAGTGTGGGAGGTCTCATGGCTAAATTGGACCAGCCTGGTGGCCAATCTTCATTAACTGCACATTGCACCAGTAAGAGCAGAGTGTGAAGGTTCAGTTAGCAGGTAAGAGCACAGTTCTGCTCAACATACTGCAATGCACACAGCATTATGGGTGACATACCAGAGTTCAAAAGAGGACAGACTGTTGGTGCACGTCTTGCTGGCGCATCTGTGACCAAGACAGCAAGTCTTTGTGATGTATCAAGAGCCACGGTATCCAGGGTAATGTCAGCATACCACCAAGAAGGACGAACCTCCACCAGCATCACGTAGTGACCTGGCCACTATCCTGCAAGAAGAATGGCTTAAACTCCCTCTGACCACTGTGCAGGACGCAGTATATGTCATTCCCAAGACCAACTGACGCTGTATTGGCCGCAAAAGGAGGCCCTACACCATACTAATAAATGATTGTGGTCTAAAACCAGGTGTTTCAGTTTCATTGTCCAACCCCTGTAGTATAAGAATATAGCTCACGTTCAGTACAGTAATCATGAGTACTAGAAAGTATACTAAATTTACTAAATACTTAAATTACTTAAGTATCTTTCAGTGTACTTTTTTTCTCCCGTGTCTTTTAACGTTCTAGGTGGTCACCCGAGTAACTGTTAGGTTAGGTATCCCAACGTTCTAGCTACTGCACGTCACGCCCACACTGGATTTGCCATGGCACATGTTTGAATCAAGCTCATTCACTGTTTAGGAAAACATCGTCCTGTCCAGACATGAGACATTTCACTGAAATCACATTTGAGTTTTTCAAAATAATACACGAAGACTTTTATTTTGGAAAAGAAAAATTCCCTAACTAAACTAGCATAGTACTCCATGTTCCTATCCTGTAAAACGTGTATATATGAAGGTGTCACATGTCCAGAAGGCCTGGTGCCCCTCCACCTCCACCCCTACCGCACCATCTGCAGGAACTGTGTGAGGATGTTGAAGCTGCATGGGATGGATTATCACAGGACACCATTAGGAACCTCTACAGCTCCATACCGAGACGTCTGGCATGTTGGGTTAGCAAACACGGCGGCTCGACGCCATACTGAGAGAGACTTCTGTATGTGTAGCTCAATAAATATTGATCATATCAGTCTAAATTTATCACCAGTTATTGATCCTGGTCACCTTTATCTTCCTGATTTGGTTCTTTGGTTCAGAACACAGATTCCAACTGAGCCCCGCCTTTTTCACACCAGCCTCTGATTGTATCTTGCCTACAGAAGCTGCTGTATTTCCACGGTTACTGGATTTGGCCGCAGTTACATGTCCATAGGCTTCGTGTTGCTCTTTGATCACTGTAGATTTTTGATATTGAGGTTTTGTGGTCTCTTCCTGAGGTTAGTTCTTGCTCACATACGAGCTTGTTTTCAACCATATGTTCTACAGTCCCACAGACTGCTGTATCTCTAATGAGCAAGCCCTTCAATTCTCCCAAGACTGCACAAAGTGTGCTCAGCCAAATTCTGATTAGCACTGCCTTTTAATCATGGGAGGCAATAGTACCTCTCAGATGCCTCAGTTAGCACTGTGCTCACTGCTGAGTCAACCATCAACCAAAGCTACCTAGCCAATAGCGACCTGTGGGGCAGCGTCCCGTGGGGCAGCGTCCTGTGGGGCAGCGCCTGTGGGCAACGTCCTGTGGGCCAGCAATGAAGAAGTAGACCAACACTGCACTGTGCAGCAGCAGATGAGCTATCATCTCTGACTGTCCATCTACAAGGTGGACCAGCAAGGTAGGTGTGTCTAATAGAGTGGACAGTGAGTGGACAGTGTCTCAACACTCCAGCTGCACTGCTGTGTCTGATCCACTCACACCAGCACCACACACACTAACACACCACCACCACGCCAGTTTCACTGCAGTGCTGAGAATGATCCACCACCCACATACTACCAGCTCTGTGGTGGTCCTGTGGGGGTCCTGCCCATTGAAGAACAGGGTAATACAGTATACAGAGAAACAGATGGACTACAGTCTGGAACTGTAGAACTACAGAGTGTCCTATACGGTCAGTGGAGCTGATAAGATAGACCATGGGTGTGGATACAAGGAGGTGGACCTAATGAAGTGGACGCTGGGTTTGTAATATATAAAGGTGTGTACTCTATTGACGACATTCCATGCAAACTTTCTGGGCAGAAGACAGAAAAGTGAAAAGAGGCAAGCCTAGCTGATGAGCCATTTTGTCCTTTCAGACAATTGCCCCTCCCGGGATTGCCACGGCAGGGATTTGCCAGTTGCCAGACAGAAGCATGCAAAGACTTTCATTTCGTGCTCAAGCAACAGCTGCTTCTCTGGATGGGCTCGTTCTCCTCCTGAAACACACGGTAATTTTTCCGCTGGGAAACTCCGGATGCATGCCAGTTATTTTGGGAAACGGAGCTCCAGTTGGATCCACATGCTTAGCTTTTAGTGTAATCGGAATGGCATTCCATCTCTGTCAGCTAATTAGCCATGAACTTCCTTCAGTCTTTCTAGCCTTTGAATGGTTACCATTATCCCAATGAACTGGTTGACCAATGATGAGGAGGAGTGACCTGTACGGTCACAAGTGAAGTGGGCCAATGTCTATTAGCTGTGCTTAATGACAGTTTACTGGAGAACAAAAAGTGTAATAGAGCATTAATGGTAATAAAGCTCCTCTATATTACAAATAAAGGCTCGTTATAGCATGTTTATAACATGATTACAGTCCGCATGACAGTGATTGGACAACGTGGAACGCTACAGTTATCAGATTCATATTCCTCTTTTACTAGGTTGAGAGATTTCTGGCACTTACTAGTCCCCAAGTTTTTGAGATATCAACACTTTTCCAACTCTAGAACATTCAGTCTGATCTAGAACGGTGTGCTTGTATACAACTTTTTGATCCAGCTTACGGTTCTCCTAGTAACTTCGTCAAATTCCGATTATCCGATTCTTTCTTTTTTTTTTTCAATTAAGAATGAATGAGTTGGAAAGATGCACACCCCCAAGCATGAATTCAATGTTGGTCCGACCCACACTCATCAATTTGTCTTCTCTTCCACTCTTTCCTCACATAGAACACCATTCATTTCTGGCTTTACCCAAACCCTATCGTCTCCTTGAACCTACAGCCACCAAACACCAACTCTAATCCACAGCCATACTGACCCTCACTCCTCTATGTGTCATTTATTCATCCCCCATTCACCCCATTCAGTTTCTACACTTCAGCAGCCACCTAGCAATAAGCTTAAGCTGCACACTCGCTCTGCGTTTACCTCAGGAAATGAATTTTGCTAGGTCAATCTAATTTCATTCAACCTTTTCATTTACTAGACGTCCCCCCAGTTTATGAATGGCCTTTATGCACTTTGCATTGGCCACTTTTATTACACAGAGAACCAAACTGGAAGCTTATCTAATGTCTCTTAACAGTGTAAATATGGCCTGATCAGCGCTAACACATAAATACACTTACGTGAAGCATTTCAAATGAGCCAACAGGCAGAAATGCACCTCATTAATATTCCTTCTGGTGTTTGAGGGGATTGACTGTCTCCCTTCATGAATATTTATGCAGACTGCCCAGCAGTTTAAATGATGTGATTTTGTGCTCTTTTGCATTAGCTCCTAATGAATCAATCTCGTCTTGCTTTATATTCATATTGTCAATTCTCCAGCAGAAAATTGGGTTAGAGTGCTGGCAGAGGAAGCAGCTTAGCGGGCACCAAATTGGGAGCCATTCTGCTTTAAATCCGTGTAGATGGAGCAGATCCATTTATGGGCCCCCACAGGTTGTACCTATCATGTCTGGTGTCGGGCTGTGGCTTTGCTGTTCCGCTTGCCGTGACATTCCCTCTCGCTGTTAGAACGTCTTGTCCACATTTTTATTTGACCAGAAGACCGCGACCGTCTCCTATCAGCTGCGTTTCCTCTGGAAGCACTTCACGCCACCCTGTCATCTGTCTAAGAAAGCTTAGGGAGGCTATAAAAGTATGATATGCCAAGTTTCAGGTCTGTATCTTTCATGTTTCTGGTGTTTGGAGTCCATTTATTGTATTGGGTGAGCATATTTACCAAAAACAAGACCTGTTGTTCAGTTTCCATCTTCATTTCTCTAAATTAAACACTCACGGTTACCTTATAAGTGATATACAGTATGTAAATGTACTCTGTGCTGATTGGGCCTCACTGCTTTAAAAGTAGTTTATACTGAAATGTGCAAACCAATCCGTTAAGGCTACATAGCAATTCTCAAAAATGTGGCCAACAATCTCCATTTTTACCACAGAAGGAAACTCTGCTCTTTGCCAGCAGTTAACTTTCTATAGTTTAGTAGCTCCTGGGATAATAAAATAATGTACGGATGAAGAAACAATATTGCTGATGAATATAGGAATGAAGGGATGAAGGAACAATGTTGGTGTACAGATAAAGGAATGAACGAATTAGGTAACAGTGTTGGTGATGGATAAAGGAATGATCAAATGAAGTAACAATTTTGGTGATAGATGAAGGAATGAGTGGATCAAGGAACGATGTTGTGTACAGATAAAGGGATGAGGGGGTAAAAGAACAATGTTAAGAGAATAGATCAAGTAATGAAGGGATGAAGGAACAATATTGGCATACAGATAAAGGGATGAAGGAACAACATTGGCGTACAGATAAAGGGATGAAGGAACAATGTTAGTAATGGATGAAGGGATGAAGGAACAATGTTGGCGTACAGATAAAGGAATGAAGGGATGAAGGAACAATGGTAGTGATGGATAAAATGATGAAGGGATGAAGGAACAATGTTGGTGATGGATAAAATGATGAAGGGATGAAGGAACAATGTTGGTGTACCGATAAAGGAATGAAAGGATGAAAGAACAATGTTGGTGTACAGATAAAGGAATGAAGGGGTGAAGGAACAATGTTGGTGTATAGATAAAGGAATGAAGGGATGAAGGAACGATGTTGTGTATAGATAAAGAAATGAAGGGATGAAGGAACAATGTTGGTGTATAGATAAAAGAATGAAGGGATGAAAGAACAATGTTGGTGATGGATAAAATGATGAAGGGATAAAAGAACAATGTTGGTGATGGACAAAATGATGAAGGGATGAAAGAACAATGTTGGTGATGGATAAAATGATGAAGGGATGAAGGAACAATGTTGGTGTACCGATAAAGAAATGAAGGGATGAAGGAACAATGTTGGTGATGGATAAAATGATGAAGGAAGAATGTTGGTGATGGATGAAGGGATGAAGGGCTGACAGGCAGCTACAGACAGGAGATCTAGCTTGCTAGCTTTGACTCCGCTGGTAAGCTTTAGCTCACTACATTTCTCTGACACTGAGACTGTTCTGTGTAGGCGGAGCCAGAGAAGTTTCTGTAGCAGTGTGAGGTAGATGAGGTACATGGAACGAGACATTCCCTGCACTGTAGCACCTCTTCTCAATCTATGGATCCTGTCACTCATACCCCGCAGGTATTTACAGCCCCATCATCCTCGTGCAGCGCCATCTGCTGGAGCCTGAAGCTACTACCATCTTAAACACGGAGGCGAACGAATATTCTGTCCAGGGGGCTTATAAAGGCTGATTCAGGAGACAGACAGACTAGAGGAAAAGACACTAAAGGTCATGTGTGCCATGTTTCCAGACAATGAAATTACCCAGCCTACTGAGAGATGATGGAAGACGATCATTTACTGATGATGCTATTGACAGTGGGCTTAGGCCCGGTGGTCAGAGAGTGAAAGGCCGTAGTGTATTTAACTTAACGCATATTAAACCCAGAGTAAATTTGGTTCGCCGTGACACTGGACATCCCTGAACCATCCAGTATTAATGCTTGTGTGCCGAGTCAAAGTCAAGGTCTGAAGCTTCCATGCCGGATTTTCCACTCTAGATCCCTCAATCTATAAACCACAAATCCTCCCACCAGCACATCATTCCTCACTGTTCCATTCCGAGCCCGCCAGAGAACGAGTAGGGTGATCTTACTGTATCACACTCCTCCGAAGCTCCTCCTTTTGAACAAACACCTCGGATTTGGCTCAGGTAAACTGTCAGGTAAAGAGCAGCACACTTACCTAGAAGGGAAATAGAGAGAGAGAGATGAAGAGAATCAGGTTACACTCATCATCAGAAGAACAGCTGCACCCAGAAAGAACCAACCGAGAGGAATGAAACCTGGTGGGTGGGTTTGACCAGGGATTCGAGTTTCATGCTCGGCCATGAATGTGACATAGGCCTGGTGTCCACCTCCACCTGTGTGAGGATATCCAAGCTGCATGGGCTGGATTATCATGGCGACCATTAGGAACACCTACAGCTCCATACCGAGACGTTTGGCATGTTGGGTTAGCAAACACGGCGGCCCGACGCCATACTGAGAGACTTCTGTATGTGTGGCTCAAGAAATATTGATCATATCAGTCTAAATTCATCAGGTATTGATCCTGGTCACCTTTATCGTCCTTCCCAACAGCACCGCACTCCCACACCTCCTCCTTTCCACCATGAGGTGCTCGAAGAACTGACCACAGATCAGTCCCACAGTCAGGACCGAATGGTCCCACCAGTATACCAGTAATGCAGGCCGACATGGAACTTGACACTTCACTCCGTTCCCCTAATGATGGGCTGTGTCCTAAATGCACTCTGTTCCGCACTGTACCTCCACTACTTAATCAGTAAATAGAGAAGAGGGAGGGGATAACGAAGTTGTTCTTCTTTCTGGCCTAGTTTAAAGAGGAAATGAACGGCGCCAGGTGATTTAGAGCCTGGAACAAACCACAGCCGCTACCTATCACTTATTCTTAATGGAGAGAGCGAGAGTAAGAGAGGTGGTCTGGAGAATTCAAGGGTAAAGCACTTTGTTTCGCACACTGGGTGGCATTAGCGAACGCCTGAGTTTTCTTCCAAATGGAAAACTAGGTCATCTTTAACGTGGGCCCAGGATTTCTGGCCATAAATACAAGAGCGGGGGCCAATTACGTGAAGCCGGGGTCCGTGTCATTGAGGAAACCTTGGGGAAACACCAGGAAACGTTGGATCTATGACTATATAAACATGGCACAATGAATGAACCAAATCACCGATGCCAGTTTAAAAGGGCACAAAGCATCAAGGAAGGTGAGGATGTATATTCATAGTTCATTAGGCTGAAAGTGGGCGGAGTTTCGGGCACAGACTTTCTTCCGAACCCATTTTTCCCATTGTTATTCCACAGCTCCATTTGGTTTGTGTGGATGGCACCTTCAGCCGACTGAAGGCTGGAGGTGGGGGGTGGAACTTCTAGTCCTCTGCCTATAGTTGAAAGGTCGGACCACCCTCCCTTCATGACAGTGGTAGGACTGATATAAGACTACGGACCAGGGAGTAGATGTGGTGGGATGATGGGGATTGCGAAAACGTCATCATGGGTCAGGGTTAGATTGGAAGAGAGCGGAATTTCAGGAATGTTGCTTCTTCTAAACCTTGGCTATTCCATAACTTCACTCGGCATAACTCTGAATCCTCCCTTCAGGATGTGGTGGGATTCTGAGGGAAGACTGATTGAAGGAGTCAGTGGCACTGCAGTGCTAAGAATGGTCCCCCCCCCCCCCACATCATACCCAGGTCCTGTGGGGGTCCTGACCATTGAAGAACAGGGTAATACAGTATACAGAGAAACCGATGGACTACAGTCTGGACCTGTACACCTACAGAGTGTCCTATATGGTCAGTGGAGCTGATAGAATGTGCAGTGAGGGTCGATACAAAGAGATGGACCCAACAAAGTGGCCAGTGGGTTGGTATGTTTGACCATTACCACACATTTCTGATGAACTATGTGTGCTCAAGGATGCTCAATCTCAACCCATATACAATGTAGGCTAGCTACAAATAAGCATAGCTGCTCAGCATGAACACGCCAACAATCCAGAACATAGAACCTGGAGTTTCCATTCAATGAAAATGTCCAACAGCATCTGGGGCCTATGTGCCTTTGTGTTTGATGTATGCCACAAGGTCCTTGGGTGTTTGTAGTTTCCAAATTTGGTTAATTGGCCATAAGTTCAAATGCTCATGACTTCCTAGTGCAAGACTTCCCCACAACAAGGTTCTTTCCATTGACAGATCCTCATACATGGGTTTCCCAAACCTAAATACATAAATTAATTAATCAACAAGCATTTGCGAAAGGATGAGTAGCTAACAAATGGAAAACCACATGGCAGTAGTGCCAGTCACAGCATCTGGGGTGTTACTGCATGAGTGTATTTAATTGTGAACCAGGTGCCAGTGTTGGCAAGCTAGCAGGGTTTTTTTTTCCTCTATGCGTCTCTACTCCATAAAAGTGCCAGTCATATTCAGAGTGTCAACAAGCTACAGATGAAAGCCAAAAAGACCCTCAGTATCATCTATTCATGCCCAAGAATGGGGGGTCCCAACGTTCCCTTCTTTTGGCGTACCCAGAGTTGGAAAAACAGCTCTATGAGGCAACAATCCCAAGCAGTGTGGTGGCACGGTCCGGCGACGCTTACTCCTGGAACGGGAGCTATGAAAGAGTAAAAGTTCACAAGAACACGAATAAAAGAATCAATAACCCGGTTAACACCTTAATGAGCTCCAGCTCCACCGTCCTTCTTCCGTAGGCTGCAATGCTGAACACGCAGCTAAGTCTCTACCGGGACGATTTTAATTTGTCCATTTCATACTTCATTTAACTTATTAATTAAAAAACAAACTCCCCAACGAAATCAAATGGAGTTTGCTGGAGCATGTATCCCTTGCAGATCATTCTCACGCCCATAAGAGGGAAGTGTAGTCGGAGAAAGCCACGGATTTCTGCAAATCATTCCGGCGGAGTTCTCCAAAGCACAAAGGCTTAAAGCTACGAGGACAGCTGCTCGGCAGCATTGGGGGATGAGTGATTTGGTGGGGGTGACGCCTTAAGAGAAACCCAAACAGTCGCTCATCTGATGGGTGTTTTTGCTTTGGCAGATGGGAAGTTCACACATGTCCATCTACTGGATGGCTTCCTTAAGACAGGAAGCTGTTGGTCTTCAGGGATCAGGGACACAACAAGTCAATGACGGGGGAGTTAGCTTGCTTAGTATCCATCCATCCAATCCAATCCATCCATCCATCCATCCATCCATCCAATCTGTCCAGTCCAGTCCAATCCAAACAATCCAATCCATCCATCCATCCATCCATCCATCCATCCAGTCCAGTCCAATCCAATCCAATCCAATCCATCTAATCCAGTCCAGTCCAATCCAATCCAATCATCCATCCATCCATCCAATCTGTCCAATCCAGTCCAGTCCAATCCAATCCAATCCATCCAATTTCATTCAATCCAATCCAATCCAGTCCAATCCTATCCGATCCATTCCATTCCATTCTATTCCAATCCGATCCATTCTATTCTATTCCATTCCATTCCAATCCAATCCAATCCAATCCAATCCAATCCAATCCAATCCATCCATTTCAATCCATCCATCCATCTATCAATCAACACTTTTGAGATGATCCTTGAGATGATGAGATGAGCCTGGTTATAGGAAAAGGGGAACATCTGCTGTGTAGTCTAGCTACAAATAAACATAGCTGCACACCATGACCAAGAACATAGAACATCAATACTCCAGAACATAGAACTTGGAGATTCCATCCAATTAGAGTGAAAGTGATGTATGACACAAGGTCTTTGGGTGTTTCTTTCCTCGACTGTAAATTGGCCATATGCTGCAAAGGCCCTTGACATGCCAGAGTTCCCTACAACAAGGTTCTTAGCATTGACTGTTTCTCATGGATCCATCCATCCATCCAAGATAACACTGCTAATTATGCATGCAAAAAAGTCAATCTGCTTGGTAAATCTAACATAATAGCCATTACCAAGTTGGGACAGTCATGGTCAAACTGCACTCAGATCTAGGGGTTGGAATAGGTCTACATTATTTCAACCCCTATCTGCTTGTTTGGACATTGGGTCTCAAAACTCTGTCTTGTGATTGGAAGTCCAAAACGTTAATGGCTACAACTGGTAAGGTAAGCCACAATCCCTAATCCAATGAAGACAAACAAAGTTTTATTGTCACATGGCTGTTTTTTTTTAGGTTGTTAGGCAAAGTTAACCAGCCTTAGCTAGCTCTAAATAAATCTGCACGAAACTCTCAATCAACATGACCAACACGATTCCTCATTTGACAGTTGAGAGTAAATGAATGCAGGGCCCAAGAGCCAACAAGGAAATAAACTGGCAGCCCCCTTTAATGAATTCATAAAGATATGATAGGTCTTCTGTATTAGCAGCTCCAACGCTGTTCAACAGCAGCGCCAAAAGAAACAGCTGTGTGGGTATTTTGAGACCGAATGGAGATGTGTTATGATCTGTATCCAAAGCCAGGGGGCTCAATAATGGAGCAGTCCAACATAAATAATGTCCACTTTACCAGAACACATCAGTAGGAAATGTAATGGAGCCGAATGTGCAGTCAGCTCCACTGAAGCTTTCTATCCAGTTAGTCTACTTTAACTGCACTCAGATCTGGTTACTGAAGGACGTTTAGAGACCTCACTCAGGCCTGATGCTACACTCTCATCCTCCCAAACGTTTGCTGTAAGAACACTGCTGGGAGTTAGCCAGACTGTTGTGCTGTGCTGACATACTGTAGAATCACTGGCAATTCAGAACGGGTCCTGGGGGGTTAAGGTAGCTCTGTCTCCTTTCGGCCCAAAGAACAGCCACAAGATGAAAACAGAGCTTTCCAACTTTCCCATATTTCACTTTTTCTTATCATTGAAAAAACAGCTGCACCCAGAAAGACTCAACTGACAGGGATGAAACGTGGTGGGTAGGTTTGACATTGTGAGATATGCGAATGAATTAAGTTTCATGCTCGGCCGTACATGTGGCGTAAGCAAAGACGGGCACTTATACGGGTACATGCCTTACCCAACAGCCACAACTGGTGCCTCCATGAGTCATCCTGTTAGTGCAGCACCATTGGCAGACGGCTGCACCACGCATGACTTCATGCACTCTGCAATGGTGTGATGCCAGACTGTCATGGAGTGACTCAAAATAGCAGTGTGACGAGTCTCGGTGGAGACGACCAACGAATCAGTGTGTGGCGGCACCGTGGTGAACGGTTTGTGGTCATATGTCACATCTCCAGAAGACCTGGTGTCACCTCAACCCCTACCGCACCATCTGCAGGAACTGTGTGAGGATATTCAAGCTGCATGGGATGGATTATCACAGGACACCATTAGGAACCTCTACAGCTCCATGCTAAGATGTAGGTTTCGTCTTCCCGTTATGTAAACCACCATTCAAAAGCTGTTTTAAAGCTTCCCCATAGATGGCAATGAGCTTTCTGAAATGCTAACAACGTGTATATAGTGCATAATCAAATACGTTTGTTTCAAACAACCAAAGACTGATATGAAGATTGATATGATATAGGAAACATAGAAATATTTGGTAAGTGCAACAAAGACCCTTTAATTATTTTTAATCTATTACTTCATGCTTGATACGTTACTGTCACTGGAAATTCCATTTACAAAAACCAGCTGTTTACACTGTTGCACAGGTATACGTAGATAGGAGAAAATATGTTGGGACTACTATCAAGATACACAGAAGTTGATATAGCTACATTTACAGAAACTGTAGAACTGCAATCTATCTATTAACACTGAACACATTACCAGTGCTTTCACTGTTGTTGTATGTGAAACTACACTGTTTCTAGAAATATCATAATTCAGCATGTACATTTTTTGCACATTTGCAATTTAATTAGCGAAAATGTAGTTTACAGACACACACACACACACACAATATACATATATGTACATATATACACACACATACAGGGGTTGCACAATGAAGCTGAAACACCTGGTTCTAGACCACAATCATTTATTAGTATGGTGTAGGGCCTCCTTTTGCGGCCAATACAGCGTCAGTTGGTCTTGGGAATGACATATACTGCGTCCTGCACAGTGGTCAGAGGGAGTTTAAGCCATTCTTCTTGCAGGATAGTGGCCAGGTCACTACGTGATGCTGGTGGAGGTTCGTCCTTCTTGGTGGTATGCTGACATTACCCTGGATACCGTGGCTCTTGATACATCACAAAGACTTGCTGTCTTGGTCACAGATGCGCCAGCAAGACGTGCACCAACAATCTGTCCTCTTTTGAACTCTGGTATGTCCCATAATGCTGTGTGCATTGCAGTATTTTGAGCAGAACTGTGCTCTTACCTGCTAACTGAACCTTCACACTCTGCTCTTACTGGTGCAATGTGCAATTAATGAAGATTGGCCACCAGGCTGGTCCAATTTAGCCATGAGACCTCCCACACTAAAATGACAGGTGTTTCAGTTTCATTGTCCAACCCCTGTATATATATACACGCATACTGTACATGCACGCTTACACAAAGTTGTAGTTGCCTATTGTAGAGCTGCCCTCTAGAAGTCGACGATTCGATTCGAAAGCAGACTAAAGCTTACAAAAATGCACAAGGACTTGGAGAATGTAAATAGACATTGTAATAATGATTAAAGGGGAATAATAAATGTATATGTAAGGTCTAGCTGGGCTGTGACATCCTTGCTAAAAAATTTAATCCACGTGACAGCGTGCGCTGGCGGCTTACCGCCGAAGGAAGCTAAAGCTGAGGAACACGGGGGGAGCGATGTCTCAGAGAAAGTCTGGAGGAGCTTTTGAATAAATGAAACCGAATTCTGCTCGTCATTTATTCAGACGTCCAACACTGCTCCAAACGAGGGAGCTGACTTTCGTTTAGACATAACGCCTGTTTGTGGTGAAGGAGAAACGGAGTGGAGACGTTTGTTTTATTATAACTCCATTATTTTAGAACCTAAATTACAGATATTCATATTTATTCATCTACAGCTGAGATTATCTTTATTAAAGGATGAGTACAGTCACTTAACACGCCTGCCAATAAATGAGAGATAATTATTTCAGCACGGGGAATATAATAATAAAACCGTTTAAGGTCTACCATTCTTCTTTTCATCTAATAATAATTTAAATATGGACTAATCTGGTTTTATTTAGCAGGTCATTATTTATGAGAGATGAAAGACGAAGGGTCCTCCTACTGAAGAAGCTGTTAGAAGTGAAATTAAAAAGACTATAAGCTATAAGCGCTAATGTTTAGCATAAGTAGCGCTGCTGCCCGGCGCTATATCCTGTAATTAAATCAGGCTCCAGTTCAGATCGATCATCATAAGCCCCGCCTCTTTTAGTTCAGAAATATGTTCCTGTGACTCTGCTGACTTTCTAAATGAGGAGGATCAGATCGGAACCGTATGCAGACTAATTTACTGATTACTAGATAATCTACATGGAGAAAAACCACGAACGAATAGTGGAATCGTCGACCAGGACGGGCGAATCCGATTCGACTGACAAAATTCTGAGTCGGGTACAGCCCTAGCCTATTGCATATCTCAGTTCTAGTAACCTGACATACAAAGACATATATCCTTATCACTGACAATAAAGTTCTAATGACAATAAAGATCTTAGAAGGTAAACACCAAAAAAACAATATACAATTCATTATCCAGTTATAAAATACAAGTACAACTTCTGCTATTCCATATGCCCTGCTCCACAGGTATATTATTATCCTCATTCTAATAAATCAGGCTCCGAGTTGAAATACACATAAAACTGTAACTACTAGAATGAACAGGGTGAAGAGATGGCGAACAAATCTGGCTAGCCAACTAATGTAGCAAAACACCCCAAACCTAAAGAGAAGTGAACTCTCTGTATGAGTATAGGTACGAGAGTTCGTTACTGGTGGTGGTGGGGGGGTGAATAAATCTCATTATGGTTTGTATGTTTGTTTGTATGGTTTCTGTTCTTACAGCTTCATTTATAATGAAAGCCCGTGTCCCAGAGGTCTATTAGACTCCGCTGAAATTACATTCTGTTTCTACACAATTAACCGAGTGAGTCACTACGGCTGCACCATATGGGAAAAGTGTCCACATTACCATCAATATTTGAGAAGCTTGAGAGAGTTCCTGCTGAAATAATGCTGCAGGAAATGACTGTTATTACACTCAACATTATGTAGCCCTGACCGCTGCGGACTACACTGTATAATGTACAGCTTTTCTGCTGGTCAGAGGCTATTTTTACTAAGGACACACTCTAACACTCATACACGCATGGCTTATTGTATATCTTTGCAATATTAGGGCTTTCTGTACCAACTCCCTTGGATAAAAGCATGGATGGTATGTGGATGGGCAATACACAGGTGTTCTCAGAACAATGGACTGGCCACCCCAGAGTCCAGATCTCAACATGACAATGTGTTTGGGACTATTCTGGAGAAGCAGTTATTAGAAATATAGGACTGGGACTATCGTACTGTGTACCACCCACCTTCACTATATGGCATCCATGATATTCCGCTAAGTGCTGTGTAGCTACTTGGCAAGTGGTAAATGGACTGTTGGCACAGGACTCCTCAGAGACTTTTTGGATCACGACACAAACTGTATTGGCTTACACCACCATCACTACTGCCAAATGACATATGAGGGATATAAAGGAAGCTTGAGATGGGATGTGACGCATTTCATAATACTGGTGGACTATTTAAAGAAGAAGGCAAAGCAATATTACAGGAACAAAATTCCAGGCCTGTATGAAACTGTACGAATGTGGTTTTGCTCGACTTGCTTAGTGTTGGGTTATGTATATCTGGAAAGTCAAAACAGCTCACCAGAAGATTCCTTTGGGTTCAAACCTGCCTTAGTCCTAGCACAAATAGCTACACGCAGAGAGGAATGCATCATCATCATTCAAGTTTCACAGTCGGCCACATGTGACATAAGCAAGGCCAGGCCACGTCCATATACTGGACTGACCCAACAACCATGATTGTGGACATTCAGCAAACAGTGGTGTCCTCCATGACTCATCCTGTTGGCAGACGGCTGCACCACGCAGGACTACATGCACACAGACCGTTACCACGACTGTCCTCAACACCACGTCACCGTCACCAAAGACTGCAGTGGTACCAGACTGTCATGGAGTGACAGAGGGTCATCTTCAGTGACCAGTCCCACTTTGGTCTTGTTGGAGATGACCAACGAATCCGTGTGTGGAGGCACTGTGGAGGCACCAAAAAGGTACAACCTCCATAGCAAAGCACTGCCAGTAGAAACACATGACCCTAAGGTCATCATACCCACTGCCAAGTATGGGCTAGAGTGGGCTAGACCCCATAGGGCTGCGGAGGAGTGGAACCGTCTTGCCTGGGCTGATGGAACTCCATTTACTACATTTAAGATGAGCTGGAGGGATCCAGGACTGACTGTCCAACATCAGTACCCGGTCCTTCAAACAAGTGCAATCAAATCCTCACAGCAACATCCCAACATCTAGTGGGAAGTCTTACCAGAGTAGTAGCAGTTCTTACTGCACCAGAAACCATATTGATTCTTTTGATTTCAGAGAAAAAAAGAAAAGAGGTCTGTTGAATTTATTCATCACATTTATTGTATTGTATCGTTTCTAGTTTTCATTTTCGTCTACACACCTATGTCTGCACGTTTGCACTTTGTACTCTGGTACATCATTTCACTTTCACCTGTACATGGTTGGAATGACAAAAGCCTCTTGAGTTGACTTGGATCAGCAGATCTTTCGAAGGTGCAGTTCTACCGTTTACAGCAGAATTCATTCTACTGTAATTGCTTGTTAGCTTGTTAGCTCCACTGATGTAAGCTTGGCTACAGAACACACTATTTATGCTGTTTTGCAATACATCTCATATTATGCATTCACACCTAGGCCCACTCTGCTCCATAGAACAGAACATCTTGGCTTAGATACAAGCTCCGCGGCCTTAAAATATTTCTCCCTGAACACCCAGTCATCCCCCAGCAGCATCTGCTATGAGAATCTGTTAGCATTAACATCCTATCACGGCTGTTTCAGAAAGTTGCATATACTCAGAGAGCCTACATTCAGTACAGGGTAGATGGTCACTTCCGAACTGACCTGACCTGAAGATCTGTCCTGTCTTTAGCTCTTTCAGGTGCCATTGGATAGCCAGCCTGCTAGCACTGTACAGCCTGACTGTGAATTCAATTTCAATTTCAGTAAAACCTATTGCACTTCTATCAGCAGATAGCTTTATCATTGATCTCTCTCAGGACTAGATAAAAGCCCAAAGCTGCCGTGCTCGAGAGGGAGACAGTTCTTTATCTCAGATGCTTAGAAATTCTAGTAGATGAAATCCAAACCCGAACGATCTCGATCCCTGTTAAGTAGCTTCCTACATGAGAGCACTTTGATTAATCATAGCACTATGGCTTTGAACAGCCGGGCCTGGTTAAAGTGAAACATCCCGTTTGGTTGAACGTTGGTAGAACGTTTCATCTGACTGTAGGCAGTTACAGTAGTCAGTCTCTACTCTTCTGGGAATTCTGTACACCAGGTATTGGAATATTGGCATGAGGATTTGATGAAGCATTAATGAGATCAGATAGTGATGTAGGATGATCAGTTCTTGATCACTCCAACTCATCTCAAAGGTCACTCCAGAGAACATAGTTCCACCATTCCAGCCCAGTGGTGGATGGCTCTGTAGCCCTTTGCATCCGTGCTAGCCGAGGCATTGGGAATGCTTTCTATGCTTTTCAATGGAGAG
Organism: Prochilodus magdalenae; assembly: GCA_024036415.1. Lineage (NCBI taxonomy): Eukaryota > Metazoa > Chordata > Actinopteri > Characiformes > Prochilodontidae > Prochilodus > Prochilodus magdalenae. The sequence goes on from JAMWET010000914.1 coordinate 199,401, forward strand.
CATGTATCAGCAATGGCCGCATATCACTGTACCATAATTGACTAGGTCAACTGTAAGTATGCATACGTGTCCCATCATTAGTTCTGTGGTGGGTGTGATCAGCAGGAATGATGAGTCAGCCCACAGAAAAGAGGTGCAGCTGCTAACGGACCGGTGCAGTTCCAACAACCTCCCTCTGAATATGGACAAAACTAAGGTTGATGGTTGTTGACCACCCTCCACTGAACATCACTGGCTCTGCTGTGGAAATCGTCAGGAGCACCAAGTTCTTTGGTGTCCATATCACAGAGAACCTCACCGGGTCCCTCAACACCTCAACACCATAGCCAAGAGAGCCCAGCATTGCCTCTACTTCCTGCAGAGACTGTAGAAGGCTCATCTCCCTCCTCCAATCCTCACCATGTTCTACAGGGGGACTGTGGAGAGCATCCTGAGCTGCTGCATCATCACCTGGTTTGGAAGTTGCCCTTGTCACTGACGAGAAGACCATCTACACCACACACTGCATCTGCAAAGCCACCAGCATTGTGGACGGCCCCACCCATACCTCATCATTTTGTTTCCACTGCTGCCGTCTGACAGGAAGTACCGGAGCATCCATGCCATCACTGCCAGACTCTGCAACAGCTTTGTTCCTCAAGCAATCAGGGTTTTAAACTCACGAGGACTGACTTGAAACCACCCAAAATTCTACTACCTCATGTCCAGATACGAGTGCTGTGCCGGTGCTACACTGTCCGGTCTGATTACTGTGTCTAATATCTGTTTAATTTATCATATTTATTGTATTGTTTCTAGTTTCAATTTTTGTTTAGACATTCTTGTCTGCACGTCTGCGCTCTGTACTCTGTTGTGTGACAATAAAAACCTCTTGACTTGACCTGACTTGACCTAACTTGTGTGTTGAAATGACATTTGAACAGAAGCTGAGATCCTTTCAGTCCAACATGATCTGAGAAAGGATGCCATCTACGTATCCGACTACGTGTCCTCTGGAAGACCTAAAACCTAATACGAGTTGACTTAACAGCTAGAGCTAGTTTCTATGGGGAAATCAGCTAGGAACATTGGGAGCTCTGAAGGGTGGGAGGTGTGAGGGAAAACTAGATGGGCAAAGACTGTTTGTTGTCATATCTATATGTCAATATAACACCAACAACATCATTAACATGAATAACAACAAGCAGGCACGTTCAGCTGCATATTTCAGTCACTAACATAACGGTTTAAAGAGCCTCACAGAGAGGCGGAGAAGTAAAGATGGGGAGGGTTCACCCCTCTATAGCAATTCAAGGAGAACGTTTAAAGCAGCACAGAACTTAAAGATCATCATCATCATCATCTACACTACATACCATCATTAAAAGATTTACAGAGTCCGGAGAACCTTTGTATGCACAGAACAAGAACCACAACCGGTACTGGATGTTCATTTTCTTTGGGCCCTCAGACTGGACTGGACTACACTAAAAACAACCCCAACGAATCAGGAGTGGAGTCACCGCAGAGAATCAGGAACATTTCCCAACACACAGTTCCTCACTCCTTCACAAACACAAGTTAAACACATGACTCCATAGTAAAAGAGCCAGGGTGCTAAACTGACCAGCCTGCAGTCCAGACCACCCACTGGAAACATTTGGAGCATCATGAAAAGACAAACAGGAAACGGGAGTCTTCCGAAACTGTTAGAAGGAGCTGGAATCCTACATGAAGCAAGCATGGAAAACATTTCACTTTCAAAACTGAAGGAATCGTCTCCACTTTCGCCAAATGCTTATAGAGTGCGCATTTCGGGGGTTGGTTGCGTAAGCGAAGTACCATCCCACCCTGGCCCAATATTATCTTGTGTAACTTGAAGACATTAACCTTTTATCCACCCCCAGCCCTGGATTTAGTGCCATAGGGAATTAAAGGATTCTGAAAAACTGGTCCCAAAGGTTTGACAGCAAGGTGAAATAGAAAGAGTCACTTCAGACTTAAGTAGAACTTTCCGTCCCTCCAACGGCATGAAACTCCACTTTGACAGTTAATGACAACAGCCTTAAGTACACTTCACTTTTCTCCATCCATATTCATAACCTTCTCAACCCTCATTCTCTCTCAGACACTGAGGGATGTGAGATTTCTGCTGAAGTGGAATTTGAACAAGGACATACTATACAATGAACTATGACATTGTGAGAAGGGCATTTCATTTCGTGCCAAATATCCGTCACTTTTAAGAATTTGGACGGACAGAAAGGGATTTTAATGAAGGTGAATATCACAAGGTGGTCTTTTCCTGTCAACAAAGATTTCTCTTTCATCGTTTGTTTGGTATCTCACCACCAAACCCCCCCCCACACACACACACTTATATGACCCACCATGGAAGTGCCAATGGTACCACGTCTAGCAGCTGGATCCTGTCTTCTTATATCATGGCTTTTCCTGATTCTGAGCATTCCTGCATGCTGGAGAGGCAGCTTCACTTCATGGCTACTACCTTCAAGCCTCTTCTACTGCTGATGGAGACCCCATAAAACCCTCCACGCAAGTCCACCAAGACCACATGGCCTGCAAGAAGGAGGGGTGTTTCCCTTAGTGAGATACCTCATTCGTGATTCAGAGAACCGGGGTTACACATGCCTCAAAATGTCCTCAAAATATCCTATTCACGTTTGGACAACTCGAGAGACATGATCCAACCCACTTGCTGATGGTTGATCCTTCTGATCCAAGTGCTAGTTTCAGCTGTTTGGTCTGATCTACCTCTCTTTGCTGTTGACCATCCAGCTGTCTGGTTTGATGCATGTGCTAACTATGCTAGCTGTTGACCTTAAATCAGTTGATCGGATCCACAGTACATGCTAACTGCTGATCTTCCAGATATGTGGTCTGATTAAGCCAACTAAGGTAACTGTTGATACCAGAACCAATCAGTATGCTCACCCAACTGTAGATCCTCCAGCTGTCTGGTTTGATCTATGTGCTAACTATGCTAGCTGTTGACCTTAAATCAGTTGATTGGATCCACAGTACATGCTAACTGCTGATCTTCCAGACATGTGGTCTGATTAAGCCAACTAAGGTAACTGTTGATACCAGAACCAATCAGTATGCTCACCCAGCTGTAGATCCTCCAGCTGTCTGGTTTAATCCATGTGCTAACTATGTTAGCCGTTGACCTCAAATCAGTTGATCGGATCCACAGTACATGCTAACTGCTGATCTTCCAGACATGTGGTCTGATTAAGCCAACTAAGGTAACTGTTGATACCAGAACCAATCAGTATGCTCACCCAGCTGTAGATCCTCCAGCTGTCTGGTTTGATCTATGTAGTAACTATGCTAGCCATTGACTTCAAATCAGTTGATCGGATCCACAGTATATGTTAACTGCTGGTCTTCCAGATATGTGGTCTGATTAAGCCAACTAAGGTAACTGTTGATACCAGAACCAATCAGTTTGCTCACCCAGCTGCTGATCCTCCAGCCATTTAAACTAATCTATCTAATATACTAGATGTTGATCATACAGCTGTTCACTCTGATCTAGCTGTTGATCCTTCAAACGTCTGAGCTATTTATCTTCCAGCTGTTCTTCATATGATCCATAAGCTGGCTGTTTATACTCCTGATGAATAAGTTAGCTATGCTAGCTGTTGATTTACCAGCTGTTTGATCTGATCCATATGCTAACTCTTGAAGCTCCATCTGTTCCATATCCTAACGGTTTATCATCCAGCTTTTCTTCTTCTTCTTCATCTGATCTGTATGCTTGCTGTTGATTTAATCTGATCTATAAACTCATAAGCTCCTCAGGTTTATCTGATCGGTGTGCTAGTGGTTAGCCCTAAAATGTGTGATCTTATTAGCATGCTAGCTGTTGATGCTACCAGATATTAATGTCATCCACAGCCTAGCTGCTGATCATCTGGGTCTTTTCCAGAAGCTTCAACTGATGCAAGTGGTTTATCCAGTCATTAGATCTATATTGATCTAGCCGCTGATGATCTAGTTAGTTAAACTGATCAACATGGTGGCTGTTGATCCTCCGCACATTAGATCGGACTATATGAACTATGCTAATTGATGATCCTGCAGAGATCTGTTGATCTTCCAGCTGTTCTACACTTGATCCATATGCTAGCTATTAAACCACCAGATGTTGGTACTGATCAGTATGCTCTTATGCTAATTAATTTCCAGCTGATCCAGCTACGTCACTGGTGCTCCAACTGACTCTCCAACTTATTGTAGCTGCTAATGATCCAGATGATCAATAGACCTGCAAAGCTACCTGCCAATCTACATGCTAGCTGATCTGTTGTGGCCCATTTGATTTCAGTTCTTATCCCATCCATGTACAAGTACTGAGGTAGTACTAGAATAAACAGTGTGGCTGGGGTCATCCACAATGCTGGTGGCTTTGCAGATGCAGTGTGTGGTGTAGATGTCCATGATGGAGGGGAGAGAGTCATAAAGTGAACCACAGAGGAATAAGTACATGACCCTGAGGGGCGCCGGTGCTCAGTATGGTGCTGCTGGAGATGTTATTACGAATACTGACTAACTGAGGTTCCTCAAGAAATCCAGGACCCAGTTACAGAGGGAGGTGTTAAGGCCCAGTAGGCTCAGTTTCCCAGTCAGCTGCTGAAGGATGATGGCCTTGAATATACACCGCTACTGTGTACAGCCTAGTCAGCTCTTGTAGAAAATACAATGACCTGGCTCTGACAATCACAAATCATCAAGCTGATGGCTAAGATGGCTAAATCCGGAGGCAGTCCAGTTTATTCTCCTGGTAACAAACAAGTAAGAGATGAAGCGATTGATCAGCTAGACGTCTTAGCCAATGGCCTAGCGTGCACCCCTGGTAGTGCACTTGGTAAGTTCTGGCTTCTACAGCAAAACATTAGTCCAGTATGGGAATGTGTACACGTGGCTGAATCCCAAATCCTACATGGTACACTATGTAGGGAGCAAGGAGTCGTTTGAGATTCAGCCGGTGTATTTGCTCAGTACCCAGAAGCGCAGCGTGCTGTTTTGAATGAAACGGCTATGTTGGAAATTATCTGTGGACAGAGCTGAGCTGTCCGTATGGGCTGTTTGACACCCATGGCGCGTCATTTCTGTTGGCTGGAGTGTGTCCGTACAGTCTAAGTGTATAAATGGCAGGTTTTCTCCAAACATGGTGAACAACGCCTGGCTTTCCCAAGTGGTGTGGGCATTCCTCATTTGCTTGGGAACGACAGTCACATGTCCCACAATGCCATGCCATCTTGTACCACAAATACAATCGAAAACCAAGCAAACAGACTGTGAAGTCACTGTCTGAACTAATGTCCCACTCAGAAACAGCAAGTTGTTGCTTTGCTGTTTAAAGCTTTCATCTAGACTTTGCGAAGGTTCAGAGCTGACCACTGGTTCATAAGAATCTTCAATCCAGCGTGTTTGCTCTGGTCCTCATTTGCTTGACAGAACAAGCCGTCACCACAGCCGTCATCCAGTGTGAAGTCTGCCTGAACGCTTGAGCTTAATCTAAGACCGAACAGTAGCTTCATAAAACTTCACGGTCTGGGTGGAGCGTCCTCCGTAAACCCGGAGGCAGTCCAGCCTCTATTCTCACGCTGGTAACAAACTAAATCCGGAGGCAGTCCAGAAGTAAGAGAAGAAGCGATTGATCAGCTGGACGTCTTAGCCAATAGCCTAGCGTGCACCCCGGGTCGCTTGCCTTACCACTGCCTTCTTGCGCATCGCTTTCGGCCAGTAGGCTCATGCAGCGCCGTGGACTGTAGCAGGCTTACGCAGCTCTTCCTGCAGTTCATTTGGAAGCAGAGACTGTGGCTGATTTCTCAGTTGTAGCCAGCTCTGGCGATGGTAGAGATCGGTGCTGGTTGTAGCAGTCATGATTACTGACTTTTGGCTGGGTTCCGTGAGCCAGAAGCACCTTTTGTTGTTCCTGAAGTGGCTGCTGCTGCTGGAACCGGAACCCACAGCAACATACAAACCAGGACGTTCTCCTAAATAGCACATAGCACAATCGGCCACTAATGAATCAACTTCAAACCACCTTCAAAGGGCTACAATACATTTCTAACAATCTTTGGGCATCCTGCGGTTCATCCAGAATAGCAACAGTGCCACACAAAGGAGCCCAGGATGAGTTTAGAGGAATGGGAAAACTGAATGGGAAACCTAACAGAGCCCCTAAGCAGAGCTCCAGGCACATTTGAGGCTCAAGATCTAGAGAAAGTTGCAGACGGAGAGGTTAGGAAATGAAATCAGCTGAAATAATGGCAGGTTAGTTCCCATCCTTTCTGCAAGCTGAAAATAACAAATGTGTTTGCGTTGCATGATTGACGTCAGAGCGGCTTAATGGAACCTGCTTATTTCCAGAAACGTTGAGCTCTGGAAAAAAAAAATAAAAAAACACCAATGGCATTTATTGAGCAGAGATAATTACCATCTAACATAATAACAAACTACTTAGCAGCGACTTAACTAGTTTCTGCAGAGTCATAGCAGGTTTTACTGCTGAAACAATACTGAAATAAACAAGGCAGTTATTGCAAAAACCCATTCCGATATCCCGTATTTATAGGCCTTCCACGACATAGAATTCCCTGTCCCTCTTTTTAGTGTCCAGAAATTGACCAGAACGAGTATTGGTCCTTGAGAGTGCCATCATTTTCAGACACTGTGTCCACAAAAACATGCATCTCCAGGAAAAGGAACAGCCAGTTGGTTATTCTTGAGAGCTAAGAGAATGCAGTTTTGTTCATTGGTGCCTTAGAGGCTTTTAGTCAGCGACATGAAAGGAACAAAAATACCTTGGTCTTCCCAAGCCTAACACTTTGAATGTTTCTTGGGGGGAGGGGACACAAAGGAGACACAGCAAGGGTCACTTCAATAATGCTCGGCACTTCTAAAGCCAAGAGTGAAAGCTGTTATGAGGCGGAATGAAGCTTCCCCCCACCGCGGCTCCAAAAGCAGAAGCACACCGTGAGCCAGGCTGATGATTTCCCTTAGCTCCAGACTCTGTCCGTGCCTGACATTTTCCATGGCACAAGCATTGCGGCTCTTCTGGACCCCTGGCATGGTCTCCGGCATTTACTCTCTGGATCATACAGAATCTCAGAGCTAATCTCGGCCTTGCTCTCGATCTCAAAACCGGATCTGAAAGTATCTACAGTTTGAAGAACACTAGCTAGCTGCGGGACTCATAAATTATGACGCGCTCCCTAAGAAATCTGCACGACACGTTACAGCCGCTGAGAGCAGCCGTAGCGTCTTTCCCATCTTCTGACCGAGATACATAATGCACACTGTAGGGCTTGGGGGGTATACGAGTTAAAATCAGGCTATGGAAATGTATCATCAGGCCTATTTTAGTCGGCGGAATACTTAGAGAAAGTAATGATGGCTGGAACCTGAACACGATGTCCCAAATCCAGGCACATTTCATTAGTATAAATGTAATACATAAAAAGAGATATAAGCTCATAAGACAAAATATTAGTCACCTTGTTTGAGGTGGTAGTAACTTCAGGCTCCTGCAGATGGCGCTGCATGAGGATGATAGGGCTATGAATATGGACGGGATCCATAGATTGGGAAGAGCAGTGTTCGTATATGCAGAAAGTACTAAGGAGATCTCTGTAGTTCATTTGGTTCTCGGTTTCAGTGTAGTAAAGTTAGCAAAGCTGTCGTAGCACTATTGGTTTGTCATCAACAGAATCCCAGTCGCCCCCCTACTTCCTATGTAGTGCACTTGGTAAGTTCTGGCTCCTACAGCAAAACGTTAATACAGCATGGGAATGTGTACACATGGCTGAATCCCAAATCCTACATGGTACACTATGTAGGGAGCAAGGAGTCGTTTGAGATTCAGCCGGTGTATTTGCTCAGTACCCAGATGCGCAGCGTGCTGTTTTGAATGAAACGGCTATGTTGGAAATTGTCTGTGGACAGAGCTGAGCTGCCCGTATGGGCTGTTTGGCACCCGTGTCACATCATTTCTGTTGGCTGGAGTGTGTCCGTACAGTCTAAGTGTATAAATGGCAGGTTTTCTCCAAACATGGTGGACAACGCCTGGCTTTCCCAAGTGGTGTGGGCATTCCCAAGCCGTCTCCTGAGGTAACACCAGTTCAGGATCCATTTACATACCGATATCACATGACTTTTGGTACGACAGTGTCACATGTCCCACAATAAATGCATGCAGTCTCTATGTACTCAAATACAATCAGATGCCAACGGCAAACAGACTGTCCAGTTCACTGACCTCTGAAACTAATGTCCCAATCAAGAAACAGTTTCAGGTTGTTGCTTGGCTGGAAGTCACTGCTCTTTAAACTTTCAGCTTGAACTTTGCAGAGTTTCTACTTTGGTGACTTTGACGCTGGTGGTGCTAAAAGTGGACAGATGGACGACATTAATTGCACAAACTGTCTCATACTCAGCAGGACAAAGCAGCGATATATTGAGTACTGCGATTGTGGCTTTTCCTCATTTGCTTGACAGAACAAGCCGCTATTTCACCACAGCCGAAAACCAAGCCAGTGCGAAGTCTGTCTGAACTCAGCAGCTGCTTGTTTAAAGCTTAATCTAGACGAAACATCAGAGCTCCAGATTCATAAAATCTTCAATCCTGTGTTTGCTCTATGCATGCTCCCCTTTCAAGCCCACAGTGCTACTTCCATCATCCACATCCCTGCTGAATAATTCAAATCAGTCATTTTAAAATACGTCCTCTCGAGGATGGACTTACAGAACATCGGCCAGTTGGCTGCACTTTGTAGGAATGTAGTTGCGAGTGGTTGCTCTCCACAATTTATCAGCTACACAACAATTTATAAAGCTACACTACATTCTCAAAATGATTAAAATTTTCATGGGAAGTAAAGTGATCATTATATCTAGCTTTCTGAGCTTTTCAAGACTATTAACTCATTTTCAAGTCAGATTTCCTTTTGGAAGATAATACTATATTAAGAAAATTTCCTCATTATACTGGTAGATCATTTTACTTGAAGAAGATTAATAAATGAGCTTCAAACAATCTCAAAATGAAAACTAAGATATACCAACTATTGGTTTTATGTCTTATTTCCTCACAATTTTATTAGTTTTAGTTAATTTTAGCAAGTCAGATTTCCTCACTGTATTGGAAGATAAATGTACATATATTAAGAAAAGTATCTCAAGAAAATGACCAAATTCTAGTAAGAAAATGGCCTACTAAAATTACATATATCATCTAAAAATGACCTTACCACAATCTCAGAATGAGTGTATTAAGATATCGCAACTAGAGATAAGATTATTTTTCTTGCCAAGATAGATTTTTTTCTCAGTGTACCTTCTACTCCAACCATCAATGGTAAGGGACCACCTGTATGACTGCTGAACTGATCTAATTTGAGTGGGAAACAATTCTTAGCATACACTGCAAACAATGATCCTATATCGTATCCGATATATAGTTGATATATCTTAAAATTTTGATTTTGACATTATTATTTATCCTATTTCCAGACATCTTTACATGTTTTAGTCGAGATCTGGCAGGTAATTTTACTTATTTAAAAAAAGTGTATTAGAAGTAAGCTAAATAATAATGAGAAAATTTGGCCTACAAAAATCACTTAAAGTATATAATCTTAAAATGATCTCATAACAATTTAAAAATGAAAATTTTAAGATATTTAATAGAAATAATACAAGATTTAACATTTTCCTTGCCAAAATATAATTTTCTACAGAAAGGTATGTGAAAATTAAGGTAATCTTAAAATTAGCTTAGTGTTAAAATAAGAATTTTGAGATATCAACTTCCATGATAAATACAATTTTTATATCTAGCTGACATCTTAAGATTCTAAATTTTAAGAGTTATCATATTTACATTTTTTGTTATTATGATCTATTTTGTAAACCTTTTTTTGAGAAAAAAATTGGCCTGTTTCAATGTTATTTCATAAAAATAACCAAAATTATCTGCTAATACAGAGAAAAAAAAAGTGTCTTACAAAAATCTCAAAATAAGAATTGTAAGATATACCAACTATGTCTTGTATCTGCCAAGATTTTATTTTTTCAGTATAGCAGTGACACAGTTATAGTAGGATGTGGTGTGCTGCTACTTCATATGTGGAACATTCCACTGTTGTGCAGTTTTATCCAATAAACAATCCGATTTCAGGGCCAAACTGTACATGGTGGCTTACTGAGAGCACAGTTAACAGCTGCTAGGCCAGTTTAATTTATCACAACACATTGTTCTATAAACGTGGACCATCATCATGGCCTGTTTACACGGACAGGCCGGGCCCAGTACTGTCCTTTGTGGGTAGTACTGCTTTCTATGGTGTATTCCCAGTACACAGGTGACACTGTGGTTTGAGGAATGTGTCTGTCTAGCACAGTCATACCTCGTTCCAACTTTCAGAATTGAAGTTGCCTTGCCTGGGGCACGCTGGCCAGTGTTTAACCTCACTCACAGGATCACAGGTGCGGGTCCTTAGTTGTCCCCTGAGGTAAGACCGTTGCATAATCAATTTACATACTGATATCACATGACCTTTGGCATGTCAGTGTAATATGCCTCACAGTAAATGACTGCCGTCACTGCTAACTACAATTGGCTGCATTATAGACACTCTTTCACTGGCCTCTAAACCCAATGTCCCAACTAGCATATATAATATACAGTATATGACATCCCATTCTTAATCCATAGGGTGTAATATGATGTCGGCCCACCCTTTACAGCTATAACAGCTCCAACTCTTCTGGGAAGGCTTCACAAGGTTTAGGAATGTGTTTATGGGAATTCCTGAACATTCTTTCAGAAGCCCATTGGTGAGGTCAGACACTGATGTTGGACGAGAAGGCCTGGCTCCAGTCTCCACTCTAATCCATCCCAAAGGTGTTCTATCAGGTGGAGGTCAGGACTGGTCCAGTTCCTCCACACTAGACTCGCTCATCCATGTCTTTATGGAGCTTGCTCTGTGCACTGGTGTTAAGTCACGTTAGAGCAGGAAGGGGCCGTCCCCAAACTGTCCCCACAAAGTTGGGAGCATGAAATGGTCCAGAGTCTCTTGGTCTGCTTAAGCGTTGAGTTCCTCTCACTGGAACTAAGGGTCGGAGCCCAACTCCTGAACAACACCCCCACACCATAATCCCCCCTCCACCAAACTTTACACTCGGCACAGGGCAGTCAGACAAGTACCGTTCTCCTGGTCACCACCAAACCCAGACTAATCCATAGGATTGGCAGACGGAGAAGCGTGATTGGTCACTCCAGAGAACACGTCTCCACTGCTCTAGAGTCCAGTGTTGGCACTTTACACCACTGCACTCCACGCTCACAGTAGAGTGAGAGTGAAATGCAGAAACTGAAAATTTGAGTTTAACTTGAGTTTGATTGAATCCGTCATACATATTCAAAATCAATATAAATATAAATCACTGCACATTTGGCCACTACAAAATCGAGCTACACGTCCTCATTTGAGTAACCATCCATCAACATCCTGTTTCACCATCTTGTTGCTATGGTTCCAGTAATCTAAATCCCCAATGAAACCCAATGATGGACAGACAGTGATGGACGCTCCATATTCGGACAAGAGGTGTCTTGTTACACAGGCAGCTCTAAAAAACCCAACGCGTGTTTACTCCCACTCTTCATCAATCTCTGGGACTGTGTGGATCAGGGGACCACCAGGGACCACATGTTCTATCCTTTCCTGTCACTGTAATGATGCCAGCTCACTGAATAAATATGTGACACCATGACACACGCTCCCAAAGAACCCGGCGCCGCCATGATGTACGACGCTCGGCGAAGTTCACGCTGCCACTCTAAACATTCATCCACCTTCTGCTCGCACAGCTGCCTACCAGTATGGTGATAAGGAGGTGAATACAGCCGGTAAAGTCAGTCTTGAATATATAGGATCATATATATGATAGACATATATACTCAAATACCTTCTATATTCTCATATATATGTTATTATAAGGAAATACATAAATAAATATGGCCTAAAAAACAAGAGGCGACACCATTAGGTTGGATCTGATTGGTTCAAGGCCTGTTACCAGTTCATAATCATGAATGTAACCCACCAGTCCAGCCTAGATCATGTAGGTGCCCCATTGACCGCTATATTGATCTGGGCATCTTGGCATAACTCTCAGAAGACTGGACTAGAGTCATGTCCAACCAACCTGAGGCCAAATTACCTTTCACAGGTAACACAGGTTGTACAGGAATTTGGTCATTATAAAATTAGGCTGAGAGCTAACTCGTTGGGCACCAGACTCAGGCTATTAATAGCTAATGTTAGCAATAATGCTAGCTACCTATGAAAGCTGAGATATTCTATTCTACTCCATATATACTGGTCATGATCAAGATTTTCATCAAGGCATTGTGCAGGCTGGTGGTGGTTCCATACTGGTGTGGTTTTTTTTTTTGGGATGGTTTGGGTCCACTGATCTGCCTAAACATGTGCCCGCTATGCTTTACCATTTGTTGACCCTCATGGACATTTTCATTTATGGCATTTAGCTGACGCTTTTATCAGCTAAAGAGAGACTTACAAGGTTAATCATATTACAGTTGGCCCAATGTAGTGTTAGGAGTCTTGCCCAAGGACTCTTATTGGTGTAGCACAGCATCACCCAGACCAGGATTTTAACCCCAGTCTCCCACATGTGGTGGTGGCTCCCTGGCGGATAGTTGTGTTATCCGCTGAGCTACACTAACCACATCATAATGCACTGTGCCAATGGGATAATGCACAAGTTGAAAAGAATTGGCTTAAAGAGCATTCTGGAGTCTTCCAACCATAGGTGTGACCTGCAGGGTCACCCAACGTGAGCCCAATTAAGGCATTCCACCGTCAGGCTTTGTTCAAACTCAAGTATTTCACACCGCCTTGCCATGAGCACGCCGGCCAGTGTTCAGCCTCAGAACTTATACAGGTATGGGTGTTCCCAAGCCATCCTCTCAGGTAATGCCATAGCCAATTCACCTCCTGATATGCCATGATCATTAGTATGAAACTGACTGCAGTTAACTAGACTAGCTAGCTTTTCTAGCTCTTTGAGTTCCCCAAAAAAAAATTAAAATTGGAGCTATCTGTGCAAAGAGTAAGGTGGTACTTCTGTAATAACATGGTAATAACATAGCAGTATAACAGTAATACCTTAGAATTTGTGTTAATGACATCACTGAACATTAAAAAACCAAGAAGTTCATGGTAAATCTCAACACAGCACATAAACAATGTGTGTAGTTGCAAAATTATTTGCGTGCTTCTGAATTCCAAGACCGAAATAGTCCCTCTGGCTGTGCATGCAATGAAAGAGCAAGCCGATGTTGGATTCATGTGTAAAGAAGGTACTGATATCAATTTCGAATGGAGAAACTCCAGGACTTTGCACTCACTTCCCAACAGCTCACCTACTTTAGATGCAGGAGCTGAGTGATGCTATGTGCTTGATGATACCAATAGCATGTAATATTAACATGCCCATCCAGAACGTACACGGGTTGTGACATCCGGCATCCAGTCCTCCTGCACGAGAAACAATCACTGTATGTCCGTGTGCTGCAGTCCACACTTCATTAAACCACAGCATCATTAAGCTTCAAGCAACATCAAGCTAATATGCATGAAGGTTTAAAGCTGGCTAGCTTGATTTCTTTCACTACAGGAAGAAAAACCACTCTATAAACATCCCAGGCTTTGAAAAACCCACGCAGATGCTTTGCTAGCTTTGCATTTACCTAGAAGTCTTCATTTCCGTGCTGCAGATCCCAAACTAATGTAGCTAATGAGCAACGGAAGCCTATTAGCATGGGCAAACCGCATGCCTAAATCATCACACACTTGCCTCAAACCATACAGAGCGCTCTAGTAGTCTCAAAAAGACTTGAAGATGTGCTTTATGATACTGTACAGCGCACTGTTATCTATTAAAAATGAGGAAACAGCTAGAAACAGTGGTAGGAGGCATCTCGCAGTCTGCTACTTTAGCCTAACACCGGAAACTAAGTTCAGATACCAAACATGCTGGAAAAAGGGTCAACTGGTAAAGCACTCTAGCCGAAATGAAAGATCTTAGCATCTCTCCTTCGGTACAGAGTAGTGTGGGTAGAATTTTACAGATCAGTAATAAGTAGGTAATGATATGGTAATTTTAAGATAATCCTTTACTGATCCCACAGTGGGGGAATTAGCAACGTTACAGCAGCACAAAGGAAAGAACAGTGTCAGGAAATATCCAAATAATAAATAAGAACTATATACAAAACAGAACAGAAAAATATATAATTAAATACAAAAAATTTAAACCCAAAAAATATATAATTAAATACTAAAAATTTTAATCCAAAAAAAATATATAATTAAATACTAAAAATTTAAACCCAAAAAAATATATAATTAAATACTAAAAATTTAAACCCCAAAAAATATATATAATTAAATACAAAAAATTTAAACCCAGAAAAATATAATTAAATACTAAAAATTTAAACCCCAAAAAATATATATAATTAAATACTAAAAATTTAAACCCCAAAAAATATATAATTAAATACTAAAAATTTAACCCCTGAAAAATATATAATTAAATACAAAAAATTTAAACCCAGAAAAATATATAATTAAATACTAAAAAATAACCCCAAAAAAAAATAATTATTACAAAAAAAAAACCCAGAAAAATTTATAATTAAATAGTAAAAAATTTAGTGGTAGATTACTGGGTATTATTGCACATAGTAGAATAGTGGTAGATTACTGGGTATTATTGCACATCTTAGAATAGACTACTGTAGAAATAGACTACTGAGGCAAACAAACTGTATGTAATCATTAATTAAAGCTCAATCTCCCAGTTATTACTAAATAATATATGCAAAATTGTAATTGAGTGTTAAGAAGCCCAGCTTATTTTATAGTTCGTCATGAACAATAAGTGAGTAGTTGTAGCAGTAACAAGGCAGTAATGTAACAGAAACACAATGGTAACAAGATACACATTCCTAAATATTATATATCATATCTTTTAGTTATTAATAAATCAGAGAGCCAATGTATCTGTATTTACTAATAAAATGATTTTTATAAAGTTGTAACAAGTTTTGTTTACATAAAACACTGCATGCTATAGTTCCTATGGAACAATAAGAATAGAGTAGAGAATAAAAGCTGAGTACATGTATATATAATATATAAGGTTAGAGTTCTTAACTCTAGTCAGTGAAGTGGTTCTGCTGTAGTTACCTGGTATCAGGTAAAATGCTAATTCACCTGTCCTGGTATGTATTTAGATAGTGAGACACAGTGTGAGTTACCGGCGGTAATTACAGTGTAACTACACCGTATTAGAGCCTTACAATCCAAACCCACTCACTCCCATCTCGTTTACTACTTACTACACATCATGAGGTTATAACACCAGTTCAACATGGTCTTCTGCTTCACATGTAGACCCTCCTATAGACCCAGGAACTCCTATGTTACCCAGGAACAGGTGTGGTTGGTGTAGCTCAGCGGATAACACCACTACCTGCCAGGAACCACCACATGTGAGAGACTGGGGTTCGAATCCCGGTCTGGGTGATGCTGTGCTACACCAATAAGCGTCCTTGGGCAAGACTTCTAATACTACACTGGCCTACCTGTACTATGATTAACCTTGTAAGTCACTCTGGATAAGAGCATCAGCTAAATGCCATAAAACAGGTGAGGTGATGACTTTCTCTACTCATTTATTAAACAAAGAAATATGAAATAAGCAGGTCATTTTTAGGCAAGTTAAAAATGGTAAGTTTGTTACCATTAATTTACCATTTCATAACGACCTCCTTAACAAGCACTACAATTTCTGATTTACTATTTAGTAACACCCTGGAAACTGACATTTTAATTAATTATTAAACATGACGATACAACTTGTTACCATAAATGTATCATATCATTACTTACTTACTAACCATCTGTAAAATAAGGTTCTACTGTAGTTCTGCTACTAAGATTTTATGGTTCTAATACTAGAAAACATCTGTTCTTGTGATGTCTCATGAAAGTGGTCGGGACTCCTTTGTTAAAAGATCAAGACCCAACTGATGATCCTGCTTCTTTAATCTCAAACATTTCTATATCTCCCTGAACGCACTTCATGTCCTCACTAGGAGATCATCAGTGTAGGCTTCTAGCAGCAGTTATTAGTGTCCAGGGTTTCTCAGTGGGATAAACTCCTTACAGGGGTCCCTGGTTTCACTGGGACCAGTAACTGAGCGTTCCTCTCATAGGACTCCAACGGCTATCGATTACTCTATATTCAATTTTGCACAGAGCTGTAACTTCTGATCCTGTTCAAGTCGTGCTTTTGTGCTTGGTCTTGGTATCCAGTGTGAACAAGAGACCCCTCTTCGTTTTGCTCTGAGCAAGGTCTTTTCTATTGCCCTTGGCTTGTTTCTTGGGGGCTTGGACCTGGACCCCTGTAAAGCTGCTATAGACATAAACCTAGACTCGACTAAAGGTTGAGTTGGCAAAACAGCCACCTGGCTATCTAGATACCTCAGTTAGGCTTTGGTCAGCTGTCTGAAAGGGTGTCAGACTTCTTTCTGGTTTTCATATTTTGATTTATAAAGATAAAGCTGATCTTCCTCCTTTCCTTGCTCCTCCTCCTGTTAGTTCTGTCGTTCCCTTCATCCGGGTTCGACCTGAGGAGGTTGGGTTCCTTCCTTGAGCCTGGTTCCTCTCAAGGTTTCTTCTTTAGTCAGGGGAGGTTTTCCTCACCACTGTTGCCTCTGGCTTGCTCAAGGGGGGCTTGGACCCGGTGCCCCCCCAACCCCATGTCTGTACATAAGTCCATGTTCTTCTTTTTATAACAAACTGATGTTCTGTGAAGCTGCTTTGAGACAATGCGCTATAAAAGCACTATACAAATAAATATTGATTGATCTTCCTCAAACATAGTCAGAATAGTCTCAGTGCCAATTGAAAACTGGCAAAATGATCTCAGTTCCTCCCACTGCCGACTGTTGGACGCACATTCTCAAAAATTTGTTTCACATGACTAACAACACTAACCTTCACCTTATGTAGTTCAAAGAAATTCATAGGGGGCATCATATTGGGTGAAGGTTATCTAATATGGAGGACTATATAAATGCCCTACGGTACTGCACACCCATCCAACACTTCTGGCAACGTGTTATAAATCAACCCAACGTTTGAATCAACCCACCTCCGTCACCATCACTCTGTCTGCCAGACGACACATCGGTAATCACTCTAAACAAGAAACAAATGACAGCGCTGTCGGTGGTGCGAACCATCGCCAAGGAGACTATTTTGCTGGAAATCAAGGAAACTTCCCAACAGAGCACATATCCATGGAGAACATCTCAGTAACTTAGCCCTTTAGATTCAGCTCTCCATAGCCACAATGAAGAACAGCATACTTCACCAACACTAACAGAAGCAGTGTGTAACTAGAACTCTTCCATTAGCTCTTTTATTATTTTATAATGTAGGTCCTCCTTCTACACAACATCTGCAGTTCTGGAATGAATCTTGTACTGCCATTAATGGAGATTAATTAGATTAGGGTCTAAGTATATAAATGAATAAATAAATAAATAAAATAAATAAATAAAGATAAAACGTCTGTTTTCCTAATGGTTTTGATTGACCACTAAGCTAAAAGCTATGCTAATAATAGCTGACTTGGTTGTATCTAACCTACAGATCACCCAGGATTGGTTGGCACCACTAGGATTCCCAATGGCTATGTGGTATATTTGCATGTAATACTTGCTGGGCATGAAGCAGGGGCCCCAAGTAATTAAAGCCTATTAGCATTGGGCAAACCGCATGCCTAAATCATCACACACTTGCCTCAAACCATACAGAGCGCTCAAGTAGTCTCAAAAAGACTTGAAGATGTGCTTTATGATACTGTACAGCGCACTGTTATCTATTAAAAATGAGGAAACAGCTAGAAACAGTGGTAGGAGGCATCTCACAGTCTGCTACTTTAGCCTAACACTGGAAACTAAGTTCAGATACCAAACATGCTGGAAAAAGGGTCAACTGGTAAAGAGTTCTAGCCGAAATGAAAGATCTTAGCATCTCTTAGCAACTCTTCTGTACAGAGTAGTGTGGGTAGAATTTTACAGATCAGTAATAAGTAGGAAATATGGTAATTCTAAGACAATCCTTTATTGATCCCACAGTGGGGGAATTTGCAATGTTACAGCAGCACCGAGGAAAGAACAGAAGTGTCAGGAAATATACAAATAATAAATAAGATCTATATACAAAAAGTACAGAAAAATATATAATTAAATACTAAAAATTTAAACCCCAAAAATATATAATATTAAAAATTGAAACCCAGAAAAATCTATAATTAAATACTAAAAATTGAAACCCAGAAAAATATATAATTAAATACTAAAAATTTCAACCCAGAAAAATATGTAATTAAATACTAAAAATTTAAACCCAAAAAATATATAAAACTAAAAATTTAAACCCAGAAAAATGTATAATTAAATACTAAAAATTTATATAGCTACAATAGCTGACTTGGTTGTATCTAACCTACAGATCACCCAGGATTGGTTGGCACCACTGGAATTCCCAATGGCCATGTGGTATATTTGCATGTAATACTTGCTGGGCATGAATGACGGAATTTCCTGGGCTGAAGCAGGGGCCCCAAGTAATTAAAGGCCTCTGATTGGCCAATATTTATTTGATTATAACGGGTGTATACAATCAGGCCTTATACAGTCAATTGGGGAAAGAATTTAAGAAGCCAATTTTGTTACAAATTGAGTTTGATTGGTGTTGGATATCAGTGTTTACAATGGGGTCGGAGCCCCTGGGCGAATGTTGCCATCAGGGCTGTACAGGTTATAGGTCAAAAGCAATTTGGAGATAAGCTGACCCATCTGGTCAAACCAGACCCATTCTTCTTACATTTAGGGTGTGGTGACACGGTGTATAGACCCTCTGTGACAAGGTTCTGTCTTTGGACTGAGTAGGGCTGAGTTCATACTCAACTGGACTGGCCTGGCTTAGGACGAGAGATGTGAGTGAACTGCGATCGCCTCGAAATAAACTACACCCACATCTCCAGCCTTTGGTCACCTAACTCCATCCTTCTATGCAAGCAAGAAAAGAAACTACATTGGTTTACCATGAGTGTAGCATGTCCAATCAAACCATACGCTGTTTGCCAAATTCTGCCATACACAGCCATCTTCTTGCTATCCCTCAAGGGCCCAGAGGTTTATCAGCACACCAGTGTTTGCATTTAAACCTCCAGTTGTGGTTAAAAGATACAATATCCATTATTAAATTGTTATTAAGCTGTTATTAAAAGTTTTTAATTGAAATTCTGCCCTGTAAAGCACGACAGCTCCGACCCATCCAAAACCCAAAACCTATTTCATCAGTTTTCAATGCTCTTCTCCTGTAAAGGCCAAAACAGGCTTCATGATAATGTCAAAGCAAACGTCTAATGTCACTTCAGTGCCTTAAAGGTAGGACACGAATGGACCACCAACAATTTTCATGCCAGGAGTGACAGGCGGGACATGTGTGAAGCACCACTGAAAGCGGAAAGGGATGGAAAGCCTAATTTGGGAATTACCTGCCTACTCCAAAGCTCCAACCATGACCGACTATGGCTTAGAATGGTCTGGTTCTGGGTTTAAGCTTGCGTAGGACTTGTTGGACTGGCAGTAGTATTTATACCTTGATAGGCCCACAACGACCTCTGGGCTCAGGGCCGGCTTGAGTACCCCTGGTGCTACCATAGCGAGGGAACACATCATCCTATTTAGCTGAATGACCTCTCATTCAAAACCATCTCATGACCATCTCCTTGCTGAGGTTATCCATGCAGATCCAGGAGTCTAGCACTCCACCTATACAAGTCCCTTTCAAGCTTTCCCAATTTGCACTCAAAGTGACAACAGCCAGCGCCGTAATCTGGGAGATCAACATGGAGATCTATTCTGCAAACACAGAAAACACAACCCAAAGCAGACAGCAGGCAGGAGACCGCCGGGATTTGGAGATTTGGGCCTGGATTTCGTCAGAAAGCCAGTTTAGTGCCAAATTCAGGAGGAGCCAATCATATTCTGTAGAATGACAATGCGTAGTCATGGAGAAATGTGTGAACGGTGTGAAAATCAGAACTAGAGCACAAACCAGCACTTTGATGGTGATACTGATACCAATAACTGTTCCTTTCCATTAATCACATTTTAAATTAAAAAAAAAAAATCATTCATAAAGTAATCAAAGTATGGATTGTGATGAGCGTAGCAAAGGCCAAAGGTCAAAATGTTAACCACTGGTTCATTTTATGCCATGTATTCTTATGACATAGAGCTGGTCTATGGAAATTTCCCATGACTATAACGATCATCTGTAATAGACTCATCACATTCCTTCTAGTGCTGCTCTTGCAATTTATGAAATGTAAAAATTAAGCATATTTTAATGTACTAGAAATGCATTTTAATACCAGCAGGTACATTTCAAACACACTAGAGTTTAGCTAAAAAATGCAAAATAATAAATAATAATAAAAATTACAAGTATAATAATTACAAGTTCATTTTACGTAAGTACTTTAGTGTTCTTAATAGAAAGATAAGTATATTTTAAATTACTAGAAATGTGCTTTTATATGTACTTAAGTCTCTAAAAAAATCTAAGAGGTAATAGTTCAGTACAAGTAGTTCTATGTGTTTATTATTATTATTCAACCCTATGTCGCCAAAAGAATTTGCTCGTCTGCCTGCACACACATCAACTTGAGTGGCATCCCATTCCACGCTCTGTTGATGTAAAGCTTAACAGCTGTACCTGCTCTTTCCACATTGGAATTTGTGTCTATGGGAAATTTCCCATTCAATGAAGCTCCACACACTGTTCCTGAGCTGATCTGAAGGACACATGAAGTTTGGAGGTCTGTAGTGATGGACTCTGGAGAAAGTTGGTGACCTCTGTCAACTATGACCCTCAGCATCCGCTGACCCCACTCTGTTATTGTAAGTGGTCTACCACTTCATGGCTGAGCTGCTGTGATTCCCAATCACTCCCACTGTGTTATAATCCCACTGAAGGTGGACTGTGGAATATTGAGACTTGTTGCACAGGTGGCATCCTATCACAGTACCACGCTGGACTTCACTGAGCTCCTGAGAGTGACCCATTCTCTCACTAACGTCTGTAGGAGCAGTCTGCATGACTAGGCCCTTGGTTTTATACCCCTGTGATCATGAATGTAATTGGAACACCAGAACTCAGAAGTGATTCGGATGTGCGAGTGAACACTTTTGGCCATATGACGATGCAACATTCTACCTACATGAAGCACCATCGCCATTCAAGCACAGTCTAGATGAGCTCTCCTGACCCAGAGAGAGAACGGCTAGTGTATTCTCACCAACTGCACCCCAGCACATCTGCGGGGAGCAATGTGCAAATGAATGCCAATAGATTGACACGGCAGCCAAGTGCATCTGAAGGCAGAGCGGGTGTTTAAATACTACACCAGGACCGTGCGTGACTCAGTAACTCATACAATAGTAAACAGCTTCAACCAGCAGTCCACCCCACCAGTTCCAGAAGACAACGCTGGCTTTAATAAATGCGCAAAGCCGTCATGGAGTCCGATTCTTCAGGCTGCATGGAGAGTTTACTAAGGCTGGAAAGAGTCATAGAAAAATAGAGCAACAACTGAAAAATTAATGCAGGCCAGAATACAAATAATAGAAATTTAAAAACCAGGTAATTAGTAAATAGGTATGTGCCGTTACAGCCCTTAGTTCTAGATATTAACCCAGAGAGTGTGGCCTTCATGCTGCTCGGCAAACATAATGTAATGGTATTATAATGAATGGCTAATTGCTAATTGCACTTTGTCACCATATTATAAAAGCAATAAGCCGGTCAGGTGCATGTGCTACAGTAATTTTAGCAGAAAACCAGAAATTTAGTCCAACGTTGGTGTGTTTAAGACACGGCTAGACATTGTTAGTATTCCACAGCACTGTATGTTTTATCTCTATTTGCCAAAAATACACTTTTCCAATTCTTACATTTTTTGCATATTGGTCTTACTTCAAAATTCAAATTGAGAAACCAATGTAAACATCAGACAAACAAAATAAGGTGAACACGAAGAGCAGTTTTTGAATGATGACTTCAATTGTAGAAGAGCTAGTCATGTTCAGCTCTACATGCCCTTTATGAAAAACGTTTTCCCTTATAGCTACGATTACAGGTAGGCCAATGCAGTGTTAGGAGTCTTATCCAAGGACAGCCAAGTCACCCAGACCAGGAATCGAACCCCAATCTCCCATATGGTGTGGTAACTCAATGACGAGTGGTGTTATCCGTTGCATTACAGCAACCACAAACATCAACCAGTTAATCAAATTCAGTTAACTATCGGGTTTAGTTTCCCTACCAGCCCACCTCCTGGACACGACAACAGCAAGACCTGTTCAAGCTAAACATGAAGTGAAGCAGGTAGAAGGATTTAGAAAACAGCCCATGATCCCAGTTCCAAGGAGATGCCAAAGTCATTGACGTCTACTGTCTGAAAAGGGTTAAAGTCACTGCCAAGCCTCTGGAAAACCAGGGAAAGCACAGCCAGTGTGATCCATTATCCACAAATGCAGAACACTTTGACCAATCCCAATTTTACCCTTTGTCCCTAATACTTAGCCCAACCCTTCCCTTTAGATCCCACTGTGAGATCACCACTGTAATAGTGTTATGGTAATTTCCCCTTTCCACCTTAAATGGTGCAGTGGTTATGTTCTGGTACCTGAGGTTTCTGCACCATTTAAGGTGGACCGGGGAAATTTGGATCATGAAGCTGGTGGTTAAAGAGCTAAGCTCAGCTTCATGTCACTGAAGAATTCTTGGTGGAGATGATAAATAATGGACATCCGCCTCTTTGAAGGCATGTGATGCCCTCAATGTGTTTAAGCAGTTTGAAAAACCCTCCTTTGCTGACACTACAGTCCGGCAGGGTCGCCTACAAAGCACCGCTAGCAGCCTGTTAATGACGTCATGTAGTTTCGGTTTGGGCTCTTGTTTATTGGGCGACTGACTGACAGTGTGAAACTGAGGTCCATGTTTCTTGTCTGTTCACGTAAAAGCAACTGACGACACCTGATTCCGTATCCGGTTCTTGAAGGGTGGTCCCATTTCATAGGGGGAAGATTTCAACCACTACCCCTTTGTAACTCATGGGGTAGGGGTAAAAATAAGAAATGCGATTGGGCCTTTGTCTCGTAGTTGCCAGCAGACATCTAGATGACCACCAGGACTTTTAGGATGGCATTCTTTTGAGTCAAAGGTGGAGACACATCTGGCATAACACCACATTCCTCCATAAGAACATCATACCAACAGTAAAACATGGTGGTGGGAGTGTGGGGGTATGGTGCTGATTGGCTGAATGACTATCACTGGCCTTTTGGGGGTTTTCTCCAAAGCCCATGCAAACCTTGCGTTAATAGATCTTGGACTTCAAAAAAAAAAAAAAAAGAAAAAAAAAGAAAAGAAAATCTGACCAATGTTCTAAAACATGCTTCCAAATCCTCACCATAGTAACACAGGACTGATGTTTTGACAAGTCCACCTTTTTTTTTTAAGGCAAATAAATATATATATATATATATATATATATATATATATATATATATATATATATATATATATATATATATATATATATATATATATATATATATATTATTGTTTTATACTTATTTTTATTTATTTATTTATTTTATAATTAACTTATTAAATTTGTTTAAAATTATTTATTTATTAATAAATACATAAATAAATTTTACAAATTTATATATATTTTTTGGGAGTTTTTTGTTTGTTTTGTTTTTTTTTCCCTCTGTCTCTTCCTCAATTCTGCACTTAATATATTTCAGCCCTATGTTTAAATATTTTGAGTGTAAAGTGCCATTGGATCGCTGCTCAATTTCGTTGTACACTGTGCAATGCCATAGGCATCTTATCCCTCGACATAGCACCCTGCTGAAAACCATTTGGGGTGACCAAGAAGCTTCCAGTCCGAGCACCCCAGAGGATCTGGAGAGATGCCTACATTTCTTGTTCTATATTCTATAATCTAATCGCGCATCATGGGGGATGTCTCACTGTTATCACAAAGGGAGGTTGCAAAACCTGCTAAATGCAGGGGTGCCGATAATTATGACAGACGATTATGTGATTTACCCATGATGGCTACTGTGAGCACTAAAGATGAACTGGTTTTGTGTGGAAGGTGCAAATCCAAGCATATAGATGCTGTCAGCGTTAGAGTTAAATACCCATGAGGAAATCTGTCACTGCGTTAAGCTTCGAATGCAGAACCGTGTAACCTGTCACATTAAATGACAGCCCAGATGACAAATGATGCTGTCGGTGGAACTAAACGATGTAGAGACGAGATAAGTAACTTCCAGCTGTGACACAAAATGCTTTTCTGCGTTTATCTGAAGGTAATTAGTGTAGTAGTTGTGAGCCCATAACTGCACGGTATTAGCAATGCATTGATGAGCTGGTATTAAGATGCATCTTGTGGCTTTACATACACCGTATGTTGTTTTTCACGGCTGTTGGAACAAAACCTTTCTCTCCAGGAGGAAGCATAAGCCTGCTTTACTTCCAGTGTGAGTCAGAGGAGCCAGACTTTGTGCTATTTCTGTCAGCCCATGCATCATCAAACTTGCATACAATGTCCAGTTGCATTTCAATGGAAATCTGGACCGAATATTCCGAATTCCAGTGGAAGATATCGTCGCTGTCCAGAGAAAACCATGTATCTCCATTTTTGTTGATTTTTACTTTTATGCCTCATTTGATCACATAAGCTGCTGTTTACACTGTGTGGAAATTTCATGAAGAATGGACCAACAGAAATGGCCCAAAACTGCTTGGAAAGACGTCTGGTTCCATTGACTCCCATTCAAATTAAATGAGGTTTTTGGCCTCTCCTGTAAAGTTGACATTTTGAATGTTTTTACTTTGGACAGTGATGCTATCTAGTAAGATAGCTTTGTGTGTGTTTTTGGCCAAAAGCTGATACTTCAGTACACCTGTCCAGGGGTCTCGCCACTCAGGCTCCCAGGAAGCCAATCACCACCATTTGTTCCAGGCTTGTAAAAAAGTGAATACTTCTTGTATTCATATGTTATATTCCAGGAAATATTTATAATAATAATAATAATAATAATAATAATAATAATAATAGCAACAGTAGTAGTAGAAGTAACAACAACAACAACAACAACAACAACACCAACACTAAAAACAACAACAACAACAATAATACCACCAACAACAACACAATATCATTTGTGGAGGAAATTTGTGAGAAGTGGAATATGTATTTTGCTCCACTACACCCTTCTTGTTTAAAATGCATCTTTGTGTGCCATGCTGACCAACACGCCATGATTTCCTATAACTACCCTGGAAAAATGATGAATCGCAGTGCTGGGGGACGAAGCAGACGCAGAGACAAAAGGTAAGATGGGTTTATTTGCACAGCCGCAGTGTAAAGCAGTACAGGTGGGCAGTAGTAAACGGGCACGAAACGTGGCATAAGTGAAACCAAAACCGCGAAACCAGAAGGCAATTCAACCGGGTAAACAAAACCAATAGGGGGCAAGGCATAAACAACCAAACCAAGAAATAAGGTCAAATACGTGTCAGAGAGAACAAGAAAAAGGCTCAGTAAGCAACTAGGAGTTAGCAATACCTCACAATAAGACAAATACACTGAAGACATAGATATACACACACACACACACACGTCAGATATATGAATATGTATTCACAAATAGAGGTAGCAATGTACAGGTGTGTGTAGTCAGGGAGGGGTGCGTTTTGGGGGTTGGAGTTCGGAGGAGCGGCAGAAATGGGAGGAGAGTCTGGAAAAGTGAAATACACACACACAAACAGAGACAGACAGACACACACACACACACACACACACATAGACAGACACACACACAGAGGCAGACAGACAGACAGACACACACACAGACAGACAGACAGACAGACAGACAGACACACACACACAGAGACAGACAGACACAGACACACACAGACAGAAACACACACACACACACACAGAGACAGACACACACACACAGACAGACACACACAGACAGACACACACAGACAGAGACAGACAGATACACACACACACACACACACACACACAGAGGCAGACAGACAGACACAAACAGAGACAAGACAGACACACACACAGAGGCAGACAGACACACACACACACAGAGAGACAGATACACACACACACACACACACACACATACACAGACAGACACACACACAGAGGCAGACAGACAGACACACACACAGACAGACAGACACACACACAGACACACACAGACAGACACACACAGAGGCAGACAGACACACACAGACAGACACACACAGAGGCAGACAGACACACACACACAGACAGACAGATACACACACAGAGGCAGACAGATACACACAGACAGACACACACACACAGACAGACACACACAGACACACACACACAGAGGCAGACAGACACACACACAGAGACAGACAGATACACACACAGAGGCAGACAGATACACACAGACAGACACACACACACAGACAGACACACACAGACACACACACAGGCAGACAGACACACACACAGACAGACACACACACACACACACACACACAGACAGACAGACAGACAGACACACACACACAGGGGCAGACAGATACACACAGGGGCAGACAGATACACACACACACACACACACACACACACACACACAGACAGACACAGACAGAGGCAGACAGACACACACAGAGGCAGACAGACACACACAGACAGACACACACACAGAGGCAGACACACACACAGAGGCAGACAGACACACACACAGAGGCAGACAGACAGACACAGAGACAGACAGATACACACACACACAGACAGACACACACACACACACACACACACAGGCAGACAGACACACACGCACACAGACACACACGCACACAGACAGACACACACAGACACAGGGACAGACAGACACAAATAGACACACACACACACACACACAATGACACAGACAGACACACACTTGGCCTATGTATACTGCCTTGCCCATGGGTAATAACGTTAACTTGACTATGAGTGGAGCCCCCATCACAGGACCCCTGTGATGCCTGAAATAACCAGGTTGGCATAAGCAACAATCCATTTTGAAATATAAATGTTCCTAGCAGGAGTTAGTCAAAACCTGCCTGTGTGACTCATGTTTATACAAGGTCTCAAACTTTTGTTCTCGATTCCTCAGCAGCTTGATGAGGATTAAACAAGGATACTCCTTTTGGGCAAGCTGCTGAACAACACATCACACTAATCTAACCTCTTAGCAACGTGCGGTGTGAGATAAGGCCTGACTTCGGAGCGGTGTCTAAGGTTCGAAGAATGTTGCGTTAGTTATGCTGTCAATGTGAGACGTTAAACTGAGGTCAGCATCAGGGATACCATAAATTCTCATAGCTCAGATTTAACATGTGTTGCCAGATGTCCTGAGTTCCACCCTGAATGCAATAATAGAATTCTGATTTTCACTGATACTGGACAAACTTCATTTATGTCATCATGAGGGATAAAACTGATCCATTTACACAGCTGCAGAAGTTGGCTGATGGTTTGCCTGAGTGGCAGCATACTGAATGAAAAGTACAGTGGTCCAAGGGCCGAGCCTTGAGGTACGCCATAATGGAAATAAGGTTTTCCTGATGCACCACATTTGCCAAGGATAACAACTATTAGTCCAATTTGCGTAAAGTACATTTCCAGAAAGTCTGATGCAATGTTTAAGTCTTTTTCAGTATTCGGCCGGAGGTCATTAGCTACTTTTACCAAGGCTGTTTCTATGCAGAAGCCTCTTTTTTTTTTTTTTTTGTTATTTGGGGCAGGAAAAAAAAAAATTGTTAGCCTAAAAATTAGTCAAGAGTCAAAATTAATTTGAGTCAAGACCCAAAATTGGTGGAATTACTCAAAAAAATGCAGACTACTATCAGTCACTGGCCAAAATCTCTTAGAACTAAGCCTTGTTCTATCAGCCTCCGCTGCAGGTTAAGAAAGCTGGTTGGTCCTCCTATAAAGCTCAGTTATAGAGGTTTTAAGGTGGACTGTATAATTCCATGAGTGCTAGTTCATAGTTTGATATTAATATTAATAATAATAATAATAATAATAACAATATAATTATAATACTTTATTCTTGTATAGTGCATTTCACAAACCCAAAGTCACTTACAGTTGAGGAGGAGAGATCAGACGGGTGAGGAGGAGAGATCAGACGGGTGAGGAGGAGAGATCAGACAGATGAGAAGGAGAGATCAGACGGGTGATAAGAAAGATCAGACAGGTGAGAGGGAGATATCAGACGGGTGAGGAGGAGAGATCAGACGGGTGAGGAGGAGAGATCAGACGGGTGAGGAGGAGAGATCAGACGGGTGAGGAGGAGAGATCAGACGGGTGAGGAGGAGAGATCAGACAGGTGAGAAGGAGAGGTCAGACAAGTTAGAAGGAGAGATCAGACGGATGAGGAGGAGAGTTCAGATGGGTGAGGAGGAGAGTTTAGACAGGTGAGAAGGAGAGATCAGAGGGGTGAGGAGGAGAGATCAGACGGGTGAGGAGGAGAGCTCAGACGGGTGAGGAGGAGAGCTCAGACGGGTGAGGAGGAGAGCTCAGACAGGAGAGAAGGAGAGCTCAGACAGGAGAGAAGGAGAGCTCAGACAGGAGAGAAGGAGAGCTTAGACAGGTGAGAAGGAGAGCTCAGACAGGTGAGAAGGAGAGGTCAGACAGGTAAGAAGGAGAGCTCAGACAGGTGAGAAGGAGAGATCAGACAGATGAGAAGGAGAGATCAGACAGATGAGAAGGAGAGATCAGGCGGGTAGGAAGGAGAGATCAGACAGATGAGAAGGAGAGATCAGACAGATGAGAAGGAGAGATCAGACAGATGAGAAGGAGAGATCAGACGGGTGAGAAGGAGAGATCAGACGGGTGAGGAGGAGAGATCAGACAGATGAGAAGGAGAGATCAGACAGATGAGAAGGAGAGATCAGACAGGTGAGAAGGAGTGAGATTGTTCAGAGCTTTGTAGGTGAGCAGGAGAACTTTGAATTGTATGCTGTATTTTACAGGAAGCCAGTGGAGATGCTGGAGAACGGGAGTAATATGCGGGGGTCATGCGAGCGGGTGCGGGTGAGGACACGGGCAGCAGCATTTTGGAGTTTGGAAACGGAGGAAGAGTTGATGCCGCATACAAGGGAGTTGCAGTAGTCCCAACGACTGAATGAGGGTTTCTGCAGCAGACGGAGAGAGAGGTGGTCTGATTTTGGCGATGTGGCGCAAGTGGAAAAAAGAAGTTTTGACTGCACTGTTGATATGGGCACTGAAAGAGAGGGTTGGATCGAGGTTATGACTTCTATCCTACACCAAAGCCCGTCATGACCATCATCTGAGACACCTCAGCTTTAAATCCTCAGGGGAAACGACAAAGGGAACCATTAGCAAAGCCCATTCATTCTAACGGTCGCATGGTCCATTAAGCATCTCTGTTTGCTGACAGGTATTTCTTTTAGCTGATGAGCTTCACTCCATCAAAGTGGGAATAAAGTAGATTCCCATGAAGATGTGGGAAAAACACACATCTATTAACATAGCTGAGCTTTAGCTATACAATTACAATTACACAGCAGACAGAAAGAAACACAAGACAGGGAAATGCTACTACACACTATAGAAGATTCCGCAAACTGTAATTTGATTAGAATGCTGCACACACAAAGCTTTGATTGACGCATCAATGGCTAATAAAACAGCTACACCTTACGTTCTTAATAGATAACAAACAGATGAGATAACTACATCCACACTAATGGCCCATTCTCTATAATACCTGCTATAACAAAACAGTATTTAATTAAAGAGCACTTGAAAATAGAAAGCGTTTTAAGTTTACAGGCTCTTTTATGCTGGGCTCATTATTGGAAGTAAATTTAAATGGCCATGAAGGTCAACACTTTTGTCTTTATTATCCTCAAGTAGAATCCCCAACCGTGTCCCTCTGAAAGAATAATAAAAAGGTAATTAAAAACAAAACTGCAGCGAATTTCTGGTTGAGGTGTCTGTTTTTAAACCAGGGGAACATAAAAGAACTGCCAGATATCTGCGAGAAAAGGCAGCTAGTAATTACACTACCAATCAGGAGAAGGAGGGGTTTGAAAAGATGAAATAAAATAATTGATCTGAAGAAAGCAATCTAGTCCAAGGTGTCGAAGACTGAGCCTCGCAGAAACAAAGAGAATCGCTTGTTTGAGAGGAAGCAACACAGCCTTTGAAGAGGAACACGACATTCCTATTACGGAACACAGATATGTGCTGTTCTGGGAAAGCAGAAGCGTTTGAGTGGTTGTGGAAATTTGATTAAGTCAAACTGACTAAATAAAATGATCAAGATTGAAGGCAACATGAACGCAGTTTTCCAGAAGATGTTGGGTATGTAGGCTTTCTGGCAGGGTGTGACACATGAGAGAACACAGAGGATTACTAACACAAGTGTTCAGTGTGTACGAAATGTTCCATTTCTCAGCACTAATGGGGAATGGATAATAGAGAGGCACTGATTATTAATGTCAATTCATGCATTAAATCTAGAAGAAGAAGAAAGTATAAAAAATAGAAATAGAAAAAAATAAGTAATTAGAAAATTAAGAGAATGATGAAAATAAGACAAAGGAGGAAAATAACAAAAAGAAGAACAAAAAAGAAGAGAAAGAAGTAAGAATAAAGAACAAAATAAACCAGAAAACAAAGAAGATGAATATGATAAAGTAGAAGCAGAAGAAAAAAAAAAGAAAAAAGGACAAAAGGAAGTAGAAAGTGAAGACAAAAACTAAGATGAATAAAACAACGGACATTAATAAAAATCCAAAAACCAAAAAAACAAACAAGACAAATAATATAAGAAGACTTCAATCCATGAAAAGAAGAAGAAAATAAGGAAGAAGAAGGAAAAGAACAATAAAATGGAGAACATGAATGAAGAATAAGAGACATAAACAAAGAAGATAAAGACAAAGCAGAAGAAGAACAAGAAAAAAAACAATGGATAAAATTAAATGGAAAAGAAGAAAACAAAGATGAATAAAACAGTAGATGGATAAAAGAAGAAGAAGAAGAAGAAGAAAGTTCAAATGAAAATAAAGAAAATACAGATGAAGAAGAAGAATAAAGTAGAAAACAAAGATGAATTAAACGGGATGATAATAGAAAAAATAAGACGATGAAGAAGAAAGTTCAAATGAAAATAAAGATGATAAAGAAGAAGAAGAAGAAAGTAGAGTAAAAGAAGAAAAAGATGAAGAATTAAAACATGAACAGAATACAGAGAAAAGGAAAAATTAGAAACATGAAGATAAAGAATAACAAAAGATAAAGAAGAAAACAAAAGAATCAAACAAAGCAAAATAAGTAGAACAGAACAATAGGAACAGCAACAAAGGAGAAAGATGAAGAAAGAAAAAAGGTGAAGATGAAAAGGAAGAAGAACAAAAACAAACGACAGCAGGTCCTGAAAGAGCGCCATATCGACCCCCGGTGATGTGTTACTGATGTAGCATAGTTCTATAGCTCCACAGCCAAAGCACGACCACTGTTCTTCTTCTGTCTCTGTGATTCACGACCAGTCTTTTATTCTCCTCCCCTCAGGAGCCGGACGGATGAAGGTAAGGCAAAGAAAAGCCAACACAGCGGACAAAGGCAGACAAGCAACAAAGTGTGGAGCAAAGCTTGTGAGTAGATCTGCTCCATCCATTAACTGCTACCACACACATGGAAGCCTCCTCATTAGCTGGACTGCTATATCCCTCGCTCACCATCATGTCACAGCAATGAATTCATGAACCTGGTCGTTGGTTTTGTGTCGTCATAAAGGGAAATGCTTCACTCCGCTACTTCCTACTTCCTCCTCCACACAAAATGTAAAACTCATCCAGCCATGGCACTTCTTGGAGACACTCTGCGGTTTTACCCCATGTGACACCCTTCCAAGTTCACACTAGAGATATAACTCTCCCTCCTCTGAAAGCTTTGATATTATACAGCTCCATCTATCCTCCATTTCCTGGACCAGAAAATGGGCCTCTAATCTTTCTATAGCACCTCAAGGGTGTTATTAATTCACTTTGGAATCGGAGGCCTAATGAAAATGAGGAAATCATCATAGCCAACTGCCTTTGTTCTTAGTCAGGCGTTATTAGAAGAAGCATCTTAGCAGATAACTATACTGTAAAAGTAATTAAGCACCATATTTAATAGACTCCTTGAGCTCATTCTGAAAAAGTTCTCTATATTTATCCAGCTGTGGCAACTTTATGGGAAAACCATTAACATAAATAAGCATCAGTGCAATAGAATGGCAAAGCGGTGTGGAAGCTGATGTTATGATCGCTGCTGGTATGGTTGTGTGGAAACATGGGTAAAGGCCCAAAGATAGACCCCTGTGGTACACCATCATCAGGAGCAACAGAAATGTAAACCTGTAGGTCATCTGCATAGCTATGGAAATTGACATTATGATTTCTGATTATATGGCTAAGTGGAAACGTATGTAATAGAACTAAGAGTGGCCTGAAGATAGAACCCTGTGGTACACCATCATCAGGAGCAACAGAAATGTAAACCTGTAGGTCATCTGTATAGCTATAGAAATTGACATTATGATTTCTGATTATATGGCTAAGCGGAAATGTATGTAATGGAACTAAGAGTGGCCTGAAGATAGAACCCTGCGGTACACCATCATCATAATCGAGTGAAAAGTAAAACCATGGGTCACCTGCATAGCTGTGGAAGTTGACTTCAAGGTCACTGATGATACGGCCGTGTGGCAAAATTAAATATATAATGAAAATTAAAAAGGCCCAAAGATAGACCCCTGTGGTACACCATCATCAGGAGCAACAGAAATGTAAACCTGTAGGTCATCTGCATAGCTATGGAAATTGAAATCATGATTTCTGATTATGTGGCTGAGTGACAAAATAGTATGGAATGGAACTAAGAGTGGCCTGAAGATAGAACCCTGTGGTACACCATCATCAGGAGCAACAGAAATTTAAACCTGTAGGTCATCTGCATAGCTATGGAAATTGGTATTATGATTTCTGATTATATGGCTGAGTGAAAACATAGTATTTAATAGAACCAAGAGTGGCCTGAAGATAGAACTCTGTGGTACACCGTCATCAAGATCGAGTGAAAAGTAAAACCATGGGTCACCTGCATAGCTGTGGAGGTTGACTTCATGGTCACTGATGATATGGCCGTGTGGCAAAATTATATATATAATGAAAATAAAAAAGACCCAAAGACAGACCCCTGTAGTACACCATCATCAGGAGAAACAGAAATGTAAGGTCATCTGCATAGCTATGGAAACTGACATTACGATTTCTGATTATATGGCTGAGGGACAACATAGTATGGAATGGAACTAAGAGTGGCCTGAAGATAGAACCCTGTGGTACACAGTCATCAAGTTCAAGTGAAATGTAAAACCATGTGTCATCTGCATAGCTATGGAAGTTGATTTCATGATCATTGCTTATATGGCAACATAGTATATAACGATATAACAAGAGTGGCCCAAAGACAAACCCTTGTGGTACACCACAGGACAAATTTGCTGAGGGTAGAGAAGGACCTAGGAAACCACAAGGTTAAAGACCCTTTTATGTACCTTGTTGAGCTTATTTGCCCTAAATCCTGTATCCTTCATGCTCTAGTGCAGATTATAAATAGTTTTTTTTTTAATATTGTTGTTTGTTATTATTGTTTGTTCAAACGAGAAACATTAAGAACATCCCAAAGTGGGCATTTTCAGCAGTCTAGAAGAAGGTAAATCAATTGAAAGCTCTGAAGGAACTAGTACCACCCCAAGGCCATCCGCAAATAAGATTTTACAAAGTATCTAAACCTTAACAACACAATGGAGCTACTATTGGACAGAGTTATACACAACAGGCTGTGAAATAAACTATGAAATGGACATCAATTGTTCCGTTTGGTTTCCTAGAGAGCACTGCTATCAAAAAACTAAAAATTGCATTCAGCTGAGAACCAATGACAATAATAGAAAAGGCCATGATATGGAATATATGATTACAGGTGTGGTTTAGTAACTAAGAGTGACCTGAAGATAGAACCCTGTGGTACACCGTCATCAAGTTCAAGTGAAATGTAAAACCATGCCTCACCTGTATAGCTATGGAAGTTGATTTCATGATCATTGATCATATGGCAACATAGTATATAACGATATAACAAGAGTGGCCCAAAGACAGACCCTTGTGGTACACCACAGGACAAACTTGCTGAGGGTAGCGAAGGACCTAGGAAACCACAAGGTTAAGGACCCTACTACGTACCTTGTTGAGCTTATTTGCCCTAAATCCTGTATCCTTCATGCTCTAGTGCAGATTTTGAAGCACTGCTATCAAAAAACTAAAAATTGCATTCAGCTGAGAACCAATGACGATAATAGAAAAGGCCATGATATGGAATATATGATTACAGGTGTGGTTTAGTAACTAAGAGTGACCTGAAGATAGAACCCTGTGGTACACCGTCATCAAGTTCAAGTGAAATGTAAAACCATGTGTCACCTGTATAGCTATGGAAGTTGATTTCATGATCATATGGCAACATAGTATATAACAAGAGTGGCCCAAAGACAGACCCTTGTGGTACACCACAGGACAAACTTGCTGAGGGTAGCTCAAAGGGTAGTTTAAATTCTTAAACATGAACAAAGTGAGTTCCAAAGCTACTTCCATGTTCTTTACATTACAAATGAACCAACAATTGGTAGGGGTCTCATTCTGAAATGAAGCTCAAGTCTGTGGGAGACCATGAATTATTACATTTTCATAATTTCACAACTGATTTGATCCACTGGGACATTAATTAATGGTGCAAATTTTCCGCAGACTTAACACTCACGTCAAAGACAGTGGGAAATGTGCTGTTATCTTAGCTTGATGACTTATTAATGGCCTGTAATAGTCTATTATTTCAACATGGGAAGGAATAAATCATCACTTGTTAACAGTATTTAATATTTATCAAGTTGTTTAAGATGATAACGGTTCGCTTTTCCAGCATATCAATTATCACGTCTGTCACACTCGTCAATCACTGGCAATATCTGATTATATTGCAGGCCTGAGGGCCAGGATTTTAGCATCAAAGCAAGAAGGCATGACGATTTCAGAGTGATCGTGAAGATGGGAAAGATTTATTTGGCTTTGGGTGACGCATCAAGGTTTTCCGTGCCGGGAAGGAAAACGATGTCAGTGGCTAATTGATTTCACAGCTATTCCCAGGGGATCATGCACTATACTGCCTATATAAGTCTTCGGCCCTCTGCCTTTAGAGGCATATGATGTCGGCCCACCCTTTCCAGCTATAACAGCTCCAAGTCTTCTGGGAAGGCTTTCCACAAGGGTTGGGAATGTGTTCATGGGAATTCTTGACTATTCTTCCAGAAGCACATTTGTGAGGTCAGACACTGATGTTGGACGAGAAGGCCTGGCTCTCAGTCTCCACTCTAATCCATCCCAAAGGTGTTCTATCGGGTTGAGGTCAGGACTCTGTGCAGGCCAGTCCAGTTCCTCCACACCAGACTCGCTCATCCATGTCTTTATGGAGCTGGCTCTGTGCACTGGTGTGCAGTCATGTTGGAACAGGAAGGGGCCGTCCCCAAACTGCCCCCACAAAGTTGGGAGCATGGAATGGTCCAGAGTCTCTTGGTCTGCTGAAGCATTAAGAGTTCCTCTCACTGGAACTAAGGGGCCAAGCCCAACTCCTGAACACCACCCCCACACCATAATCCCCCCTCCACCAAACTTTACACTCAGGCACAGTGCAGTCAGACAAGTAACGTTCTCCTGGCAACCGCCAAACCCAGACTCGTCCATCAGACTGCCAGATGGAGAAGTGTGACTGGTCATTCACTGAGCTCCTGAGAGCGACCCATCTCCTCACTAACATCTGTAGAAGGAGTCTGCATGCCTGGATTCAATGATGGATGAGTTAATACTTTTGCCAATACAGCGTTTATACAGTTCCTATTGGCCATATATGGAAGTATATACACATATACCTACATACACAGCCTGTGTCAGTGTAGCCCCGCCCACTGACAGGAAAATGTAAGGATTCTACATTAGCAGAATAACATTATGCTAATCGCTGGGCTACTACCTTACATTTACTGTTAGCCACACTCGCATGTTGGGTTGTGCTCCTCCTTTAACTCTCACCCAGAGATCCATCCATACAGACTCCTTAGAGGAAAGATGTCACATCCACTAGTCAGCTGCTTGTAATTCACATGTCATCATAACAGCCATGATTGATTAGCTGTCATCAGCTAAGCTCCTCAGTTCTAACTCTTCCAAGCACAGTCAATACTCCAATTAAAGTGATGGCTACGTAAGAGACAGCTGGTGTCCAAATCAAATTCCATTTATTGTCCTATTTAGTGATAGAAGCTACTGGACAGTGGCTTAGCCCAACAATTGCTAGTTTACTGTCCTCCTGCTGAGGTCACAGTTTATGTATTAGCCCTCTTAGGCCTACATTAAAGCAATGGTTCTATCAAGAAATCAAATTCACTTCATTTTTTCCCTTACCAAAACAGATATCCATCAATCAAGACATGCCAGAAGCTTTCTTTTTCAGTTTTGAACTAAACAATGAGGCTAATGAAGCTAACAGGTAATGGAACTCTACAGCCAGTTGACAATACTGTGGAAACGTCATGCCTACACTTGGATATAAACTTCTATTTCTTGGCTAGATTAGCCTGGAAGCAAACATTAGCCATCAAACGCTTGCCATTTCATTGATAATGGGGTTGCTAATCCAACATGGCACTCAATAATCAACCCTATATGCTGATGTATTAGCATATTAATCCATAAACATGTCATAAAACATGCCTATGCAGTGCAATAGAAGATAGCAGGCCATGAATAACCACAGTGAGCCCTTATATGCTGTCATAAGAAACCCAGGTCTATAACCCTCAACCTCAATAAATCGTCCTACACATTTGAATAAGAGATATTAGTCCATAAACAGCACAATCATACACACCCATGTGCTAGGCTGGTAGATATTAGTCGCTAATCTACCTTGATAAACACCATTATACACGACAGTAGGAGATATTGGTCCATAAACTTCC
The DNA here is from genome assembly GCA_024036415.1 of Prochilodus magdalenae. Lineage (NCBI taxonomy): Eukaryota > Metazoa > Chordata > Actinopteri > Characiformes > Prochilodontidae > Prochilodus > Prochilodus magdalenae. The sequence continues at coordinate 236,821 of JAMWET010000914.1, forward strand.
TCAGCAAACACTATTTATTTTCTTATATATGCTGTAATATAATATAGCAATTTTTTGTAAGCCACAATAGGAGATATAAATCAAGAAACAAGCGTAATAAACCATCCTATACAAATACGTCATCAATATACACCCCCCCGTACACTAAAATAGAAAATGTTAGTCCACAAACAACGTGAATAAAAGCTCCAATAATAGAATGGTTGATATTAGTCCATAATCTAAATCGGTAAAAATTGTTATATACTACAATAAAAGACTGGAGGCCATAAATAACCACAATAAACACTGTTATATGGTGCAATATGAGACATGAGTCCAAAACCAACCTCAGTAAACCATCCTATACAACTGAATACATCATCAATATACTCCCCCGTACACTAAAATAGAAAATGTTAGTCCACAAACAACGTGAATAAAAACTCCAATAATAGAATGGTTGATATTAGTCCACAATCTAACTCTACAGGTTAGATTATGGTTATACACTACAGTAGAAGACTGGAGGCTATACATAACCACAATAAACACTGTTATATGGTGCAATAGGAGACATGAGTCCAACCATAAACCATCCTATACAAACAAACTGGCTTCAAAACTCATTTCATCGCAGTCCAATGAAAACCATATGTCAATTATTGTTTTTCACTTTAATGCCTCGTTTAAACACAGCGTCTGTCATTTACACTGTGTAAACATTTTATAATTAATGGGCCAACAGGAATGGCCCACAAATGCTCGACTTCCATTGGCATTTAAGCTAAATCAGGATTTAACTTTCAAACTGTAAAGCTGCCATTTTGGAGATTGGTTTTTCCTTGGACAGTGACCATATCATGGAATGGTAAACACTGGTCCATTAACAGCAATGCACAGCATATACATTAAAATGAGCGATATTAGTCTATAAATAACACTTGGAATATCCAAAAAAATAAAATTAATAAATAGATAAATATATGACACCCCATAAATAAGCCCAATAAACACTCAAGTACACTAGAAAAGGAAACAGCAGTGCGTAAACAATTTCAATTAAGAGTCATGTATACTTGTAAAGAAGATATTAGTCAGTAAACAGACTTAATTAATAAATTTATATGTTGGAATTGGAGATCCTTACCCCGACACCTCACTATCCACCGCTACCGCTACACCAACCTTACCCCGACACCTCACTATCCACCGCTACGCCAACCTTACCCCGACACCTCACTACCCATCCCTACACCTACCTTACCCCAACACCTCACTACCCATCCCTACACCAACCTTACCCCGACACCTCACTATCCATCCCTACACCTACCTTACCCCAACACCTCACTACCCATCCCTACACCAACCTTACCCCAACACCTCACTATCCACCCCTACACCTACCTTACCCCGACACCTCACTACCCACCCCTACACCTACCTTACCCCGACACCTCACTACCCAACCCTACACCAACCTTACCCCGACACTTCATGACCCATACCTACACCTACCCTACCCCAACACCTCACTACCCACCGCTACACCTACCTTACCCCAACACCTCACTACCCACCGCTACACATACCTTACCCCAACACCTCACTACCCACCCCTACACCTACCTTACCCCAACACCTCACTACCCACCCCTACACCTACCTTACCCCGACACCTCACTACCCATCCCTACACCTACACCTCACTACCCACCCCTACACCGACCTTACCCCGACACCTCACTACCCACCCCTACACCAACCTTACCCCGACACCTCACTACCCATCCCTACACCTACCTTACCCCAACACCTCACTACCCACCCCTACACCTACCTTACCCCAACACCTCACTACCCATCCCTACACCTACCTTACCCCAACACCTCACTACCCACCCCTACACCTACCTTACCCCGACACCTCACTACCCATCCCTACACCTACCTTACCCCAACACCTCACTACCCATCCCTACACCTACCTTACCCCAACACCTCACTACCCACCCCTACACCTACCTTACCCCGACACCTCACTATCCATCCCTACACCAACCTTACCCCGACACCTCACTATCCACCCCTACACCTACCTTACCCCGACACCTCACTACCCATCCCTACACCTACCTTACCCCAACACCTCACTACCCATCCCTACACCTACCTTACCCCGACACCTCACTATCCATCCCTACACCAACCTTACCCCGACACCTCACTACCCATCCCTACACCTACCTTACCCCGACACCTCACTACCCATCCCTACACCTACCCTACCCCGACACCTCACTACCCATCCCTACACCTACCTTACCCCAACACCTCACTACCCATCCCTACACCTACCTTACCCCAACACCTCACTACCCACCCCTACACCTACCTTACCCCGACACCTCATTACCCATCCCTACACCAACCTAACCCCGACACCTTACTGCCCACCCCTACACCGACCTTACCCCATCCCAACACCTCACTACCCATCCCTACACCTACCTTACCCCGACACCTCACTATCCACCGCTACACCAACCTTACCCCGACACCTCACTACCCATCCCTACACCTACCTTACCCCAACACCTCACTACCCATCCCTACACCTACCTTACCCCAACACCTCACTATCCACCGCTACACCAACCTTACCCCGACACCTCACTATCCACCGCTACACCAACCTTACCCCGACACCTCACTATCCACCGCTACGCCAACCTTACCCCGACACCTCACTACCCATCCCTACACCTACCTTACCCCAACACCTCACTACCCATCCCTACACCAACCTTACCCCGACACCTCACTATCCATCCCTACACCTACCTTACCCCAACACCTCACTACCCATCCCTACACCAACCTTACACCGACACCTCACTATCCACCCCTACACCTACCTTACCCCGACACCTCACTACCCACCCCTACACCTACCTTACCCCGACACCTCACTACCCAACCCTACACCAACCTTACCCCGACACTTCATGACCCATACCTACACCTACCCTACCCCAACACCTCACTACCCACCGCTACACCTACCTTACCCCAACACCTCACTACCCACCGCTACACATACCTTACCCCAACACCTCACTACCCACCCCTACACCTACCTTACCCCAACACCTCACTACCCACCCCTACACCTACCTTACCCCGACACCTCACTACCCATCCCTACACCTACACCTCACTACCCACCCCTACACCGACCTTACCCCGACACCTCACTACCCACCCCTACACCAACCTTACCCCGACACCTCACTACCCATCCCTACACCTACCTTACCCCAACACCTCACTACCCACCCCTACACCTACCTTACCCCGACACCTCACTACCCATCCCTACACCTACCTTACCCCAACACCTCACTACCCATCCCTACACCTACCTTACCCCAACACCTCACTACCCACCCCTACACCTACCTTACCCCAACACCTCACTACCCATCCCTACACCTACCCTACCCCGACACCTCACTACCCATCCCTACACCTACCTTACCCCAACACCTCACTACCCATCCCTACACCTACCTTACCCCAACACCTCACTACCCACCCCTACACCTACCTTACCCCGACACCTCATTACCCATCCCTACACCAACCTAACCCCGACACCTTACTGCCCACCCCTACACCGACCTTACCCCGACACCTCACTACCCACCCCTACACCAACCTTACCCCGACACTTCATGACCCATCCCTACACCTACCTTACCCCGACACCTCACTACCCACCCCTACACCGACCTTACCCCGACACCTCACTACCCACCCCTACACCTACCATACCCCAACACCTCACTACCCATCCCTACACCGACCTTACCCCGACACCTCACTACCCACCCCTACACCTACCATACCCCAACACCTCACTACCCATCCCTACACCGACCTTACCCCGACACCTCACTACCCATCCCTACACCGACCTTACCCCGACACCTCACTACAGTAAACAGCGTTCAGTGTAAAACCATGTTAAATGGGTGATCAGTAAAAACGGTGGTGTGTTGTGTAGAGTGTTCTGTCTGCTCTGAGGGTGAGCAGTGGTCTCGGAGGGGTAGCCAGGTTCCCTCTGTGTGTGTTGTTCTGTGGGTTTCGTGGTAGTTCCCCATGAGTACAGCTGCGGTTTTGGTGTTGATGCTGGTTGTCTGGTAACCGGTGAACTCAGGAAGCAGCAGCGTTCTCTCAGGACTTAATTAACTCTCCCACTAACAACGTGGTGACCAGGAGCTCCTTCAGAACCTCAGACCTCCGTCAGTCTGCTCTCAGTCTGAAACTCTCCGGGAACAGCGATCAGGACACCAGGCTGGGGGTACTATGGCGGTGGACTTCAATGGAAAATGGGAGATGTACGAGCAGAGCGATCCGGAGGAGTTCCTCAAAGCCATGGGTAAGTTCCTCTAGGTTCCTCTAGCCTGCCTTTCCACCTCTCTGGGGTTCAGGTAGAACCTGCAGGTTCTGAGTAGAGGGTGGGTGTTTCTAATAAAGTGGCCCGTTAGTGGAAGTAGAGGGTGGGTGTTTCTAATAAAGTGGCCAGTTAGTGGAAGTAGAGGGTGGGTGTTTCTAATAAAGTGGCCAGTTAGTGGAAGTAGAGGGTGGGTGTTTCTAATAAAGTGGCCAGGTAGTGGAAGTAGAGGGTGGGTGTTTCTAATAAAGTGGCCAGTTAGTGGAAGTAGAAGGTGGGTGTTTCTAATAAAGTGGCCAGTTAGTGGAAGTAGAAGGTGGGTGTTTCTAATAAAGTGGCCAGTTAGTGGAAGTAGAAGGTGGGTGTTTCTAATAAAGTGGCCAGTTAGTGGAAGTAGAAGGTGGGTGTTTCTAATAAAGTGGCCAGTTAGTGGAAGTAGAGGGTGGGTGTTTCTAATAAAGTGGCCGGTTAGTGGAAGTAGAAGGTGGGTGTTTCCAAAAACATGGCCAGTGTTATTATGAGGATGAGGATAATTGATGATGATGGTGATGATGATGATGATGATGATGAAGAAGATGATGATGATGATGGTGATGATGGTGATGATGATGGTGATGATGATGATGATGATGATGATGATGATGGTGATGATGATGATGATGATGATGATGATGGTGATGATGATGATGATGATGATGATGAGGATGGTGATGATGGTGATGATGATGATGATGATGATGATGATGATGATGATGATGATGATGGTGATGATGATGATGATGAGGATGAGGATGATGATGATGATGATGGTGATGATGATGATGGTGATGATGATGATGATGATGATGATGGTGATGATGATGATGATGATGATGATGATGATGATGAGGATGAGGATGATGATGATGATGGTGATGATGATGATGATGATGATGATGATGATGATGATGGTGATGATGATGATGATGATGATGAGGATGAGGATGAGGATGAGGATGATGATGATGGTGATGATGATGATGGTGATGATGATGATGATGATGATGATGGTGATGATGATGGTGATGATGATGATGGTGATGATGATGATGATGATGATGATGGTGATGATGGTGATGATGATGATGGTGATGATGATGGTGATGATGATGATGATGATGATGATGATGATGGTGATGATGATGGTGATGATGATGATGGTGATGATGATGATGATGATGATGATGATGATGGTGATGATGATGATGATGATGATGATGATGATGAAGATGGTGATGATGATTTTTTCCAGCTGTTCCTGATATGATAGCGAAGAGGATGAGAGACGTGAAGCCCGTCACCACCATTAAGCAGGACGGAGAGCAGTTTGAGATTACGGTTAAAACTCCGTTCCGCTCCAACAGCAACTCCTTCACCATCGGCCAGGAGACCGAGTTCTGCACCATGAATGGACAGAAGTGCACGGTGAGTCACGTACAGCAGTAATGAGCACCACTGGGGGTCTCAGGGCTTCATGTGTCCCCTTCCTGTCTGTTCCTCAGGCCACGGCTCAGATGGTGGACGGGAAGATCGTCATAGAGACAGAAAGACTCACTCATGTGAGGGAGATCCAGGGGGAGGACATGGTGGAGGTGAGCACCGGAACAAGCTTTACAGTAGTAGCTCAGCTACAGTCCCTCCGGGGTTACCCCCTTACACCAATCAGCTCTCAGTAGCAGTAACGCTAACCAGTCAGCTCTCAGTAGCAGTAACGCTAACCAGTTAGCTCTCAGTAGCAGTAATGCTAACCAATCAGCTCTCAGTAGCAGTAACGCTAACCAATCAGCTCTCAGTAGCAGTAACGCTAACCAGTCAGCTCTCAGTAGCAGTAACGCTAACCAGTTAGCTCTCAGTAGCAGTAATGCTAACCAATCAGCTCTCAGTAGCAGTAACGCTAACCAATCAGCTCTCAGTAGCAGTAACGCTAACCAATCAGCTCTCAGTAGCAGTACCGCTAACCAGTCAGCTCTCAGTAGCAGTAACACTAACCAGTCAGCTCTCAGCAGCAGTAATGCTAACCAGTCAGCTCTCAGTAGCAGTAACACTAACCAGTTAGCTCTCAGTAGCAGTAATGCTAACCAATCAGCTCTCAGTAGCAGTAACGCTAACCAATCAGCTCTCAGTAGCAGTAACACTAACCAGTCAGCTCTCAGCAGCAGTAATGCTAACCAGTCAGCCCTCAGTAGCAGTAACGCTAACCAGTTAGCTCTCAGTAGCAGTAACGCTAACCAGTCAGCTCTCAGTAGCAGTAACGCTAACCAGTTAGCTCTCAGTAGCAGTAACGCTAACCAGTCAGCTCTCAGTAGCAGTAACGCTAACCAGTTAGCTCTCAGTAGCAGTAATGCTAACCCATCAGCTCTCAGTAGCAGTAATGCTAACCCATCAGCTCTCAGTAGCAGTAATGCTAACCAATCAGCTCTCAGTAGCAGTAATGCTAATCAGTCAGCTCTCAGTAGCAGTAATGCTAACCCATCAGCTCTCAGTAGCAGTAATGCTAACCCATCAGCTCTCAGTAGCAGTAATGCTAACCAATCAGCTCTCAGTAGCAGTAATGCTAACCAATCAGCTCTCAGTAGCAGTAATGCTAATCAGTCAGCTCTCAGTAGCAGTAACGCTAACCCATCAGCTCTCAGTAGCAGTAATGCTAACCCATCAGCTCTCAGTAGCAGTAATGCTAACCAATCAGCTCTCAGTAGCAGTAATGCTAACCCATCAGCTCTCAGTAGCAGTAACGCTAACCAATCAGCTCTCAGTAGCAGTAACACTAACCAATCAGCTCTCAGTAGCAGTAACGCTAACCAATCAGCTCTCAGCAGCAGTAACACTAACCAATCAGCTCTCAGTAGCAGTAACGCTAACCAGTCAGCTCTCAGTAGCAGTAACGCTAACCAGTCAGCACTCTCTTTGATTAAAACTGAATTAAGTGTATTTCATACTCATTAATATCTCTCTCTCTCTCTCTCTCTCTCTCTCTCTCTCCTAATTTCTCCTGACCTTTGACCCACAGACCCTCATAGCAGGCTCTGCGACCCTCATAAGGAGAAGTAAGAGAGTCTGACCTCTGCCAGCTGGGTTTAGGAGCCCTCCTGTCTATGTTTGGGTTAAACTGAATAAAAGTCTTAATGTAAACGGTGTGAGTCTGTGAGGTGTGTACTGAAGGGGTTCAGATTCATTAATCCTGTAATCAATGAAGGAATAACTGTGTTAGTGTTTGAGAAAATAAATTTATCACGATTATTATTATTATTATTATTATTATTATTATTATTATTATTATTATTATTATTATTATTATTATTATTATTAAAGGTTCTCAGCTGATATGACCAGGACTTTTTTCAGTGAGTGCGGTCTCAGCACAGACCGGAAACCAGGTCACCGTCAGGGGCTTTTATTTTGAAGCCGCTGCAGGGGTGCTCCTGTCCGGAAGGGGGAGCCCGAGCCCATTTGAATGAGCCGGCTGTGTGGCGGCAGCGCGTTAGCAGCGTGGCGTTTTGATCGGGGTTTTTTCTTGTTAGCCGAGATTTATGGGTTAATGATCAATCATGGCTAAATATGTGAGACCCCAAAACAGCTCCCTGTTCGTCAGGAACATTTCCGACAACTTCAGGTAAGAGTGGGGGGACACTGCGCCGTCCGGGGGTAGCTTAGCCTAGCCTAGCTTAGCTTAGCCTAGCCTCCTTTATTTAAACACCAGAATTCGGTTACGGAAAACTAGGCTTAATCTGTAACACACGGAGACATATAGAGTCAGAAAAGCTTATAATAAGTTATACACACCATATACAGTGATCCTGATGGAGTATATAACCTTATATAGTACTAATCACTTACACTCATACGGGATACAGTGATGCTGATGGAGTATATAACCTTATATAATACTAATCACTTACACATATGGGATACAGTGATCCTGATGGAGTATATAACCTTATATAGTACTAATCACTTACAGTCATACGGGATACAGTGATGCTGATGGAGTATATAACCTTATATAATACTAATCACTTACACATATGGGATACAGTGATCCTGATGGAGTATATAACCTTATATAATACTAATCACTTACAGTCATACGGGATACAGTGATGCTGATGGAGTATATAACCTTATATAATACTAATCACTTACACATATGGGATACAGTGATCCTGATGGAGTATATAACCTTATATAATACTAATCACTTACACACATACGGGATACGGTGATCCTGATGGAGTATATAACCTATATAACCTTATATAATACTAATCACTTACATACGGGATACAGTAATCCTGATGGAGTATATAACCTTATATAATACTAATCACTTACACACATACGGGATACAGTGATCCTGATGGAGTATATAACCTATATAACCTTATATAATACTAATCACTTACACACATACGGGATACAGTAATCCTGATGGAGTATATAACCTTATATAATACTAATCACTTACACACATATGGGATACAGTGATCCTGATGGAGTATATAACCTATATAACCTTATATAATACTAATCACTTACACACATACGGGTTACAGTGATCCTGATAGAGTATATAACCTTATAATACTAATCACTTACACACATATGGGATACAGTGATCCTGATGGAGTGTATAACCTATATAACCTTATATAATACTAATCCCTTACACACATACAGGATATAGTGATCCTGATTGAGTATATAGCCTATATAACCTTATATAATACTAATCATTTACACACATACGGGATACAGTGATCCTGATGGAGTATATAACCTTATATAATACTTATCACATACACACATATGGGATACAGTGATCCTGATGGAGTATATAACCATATATAATACTAATCACTTACATACGGGATACAGTGATCCTGATGGAGTGTATAACCTATTTAACCTTATATAATACTAATCACTTACACACATATGGGATACAGTGATCCTGATGGAGTATATAACCTATATAACCTTATATAATACTAATCACTTACACTCATACGGGATTTAGTGATCCTGATGGAGTGTATAACCTATATAACCTTATATAATACTAATCACTTACACACATACGGGATACAGTGATCCTGATGGAGTATATAACCTATATAACCTTATATAATACTAATCACTTACACTCATACGGGATTTAGTGATCCTGATGGAGTGTATAACCTATATAACCTTATATAATACTAATCACTTACATATGGGATACAGTGATCCTGATGGAGTATATAACCTATATAACCTTATATAATACTTATCACATACACACATATGGGATACAGTGATCCTGATGGAGTATATAACCATATATAATACTAATCACTTACATACGGGATACAGTGATCCTGATGGAGTGTATAACCTATATAACCTTATATAATACTAATCACTTAAATACATGGGATACAGTGATCCTGATGGAATATATAACCTTATATAATACTAATCACTTACATACATATGGGATACAGTGATCCTGATGGAGTATATAACCTATATAACCTTATATAATACTAATCACTTACACACATACGGGATTTAGTGATCCTGATGGAGTGTATAACCTATATAACCTTATATAATACTAATCACTTACACACATACGGGATACAGTGATCCTGATGGAGTGTATATAACCTATATAACCTTATATAATATTAATCACTTGCATACGGGATACAGTGATCCTGATGGAGTGTATATAACCTATATAACCTTATATAATACTAATCACTTACACACATAAGGGAAACAGTAATCCTGATGGAGTATATAACCTATATAACCTCATATAATACTAATCACTTACACTCATACGGGATACAGTGATCCTGATGGAGTATATAACCTTATATAATACTTATCACATATACACATATGGGATACAGTGATCCTGATGGAGTATATAACCTATATAACCTTATATAATACTAATCACTTACACACATACGGGTTACAGTGATCCTGATGGAGTATATAACCTATATAACCTTATATAATACTAATCACTTACACACATATGGGATACAGTGATCCTGATGGAGTATATAACCTATATAACCTTATATAATACTAATCACTTACACACATACGGGATACAGTGATCCTGATGGAGTATATAACCTTATATAATACTTATCACATATACACATATGGGATACAGTGATCCTGATGGAGTATATAACCTATATAACCTTATATAATACTAATCACTTACACACATACAGGTTACAGTGATCCTGATGGAGTATATAACCTATATAACCTTATATAATACTAATCACTTACACACATACGGGATACAGTGATCCTGATGGAGTATATAACCTTATATAATACTTATCACATATACACATATGGGATACAGTGATCCTGATGGAGTATATAACCTATATAACCTTATATAATACTAATCACTTACACACATATGGGATACAGTGATCCTGATGGAGTATATAACCTATATAACCTTATATAATACTAATCACTTACACACATACGGGATACAGTGATCCTGATGGAGTATATAACCTATATAACCTTATATAATACTAATCACTTACACACATATGGGATACAGTGATCCTGATGGAGTATATAACCTATATAACCTTATATAATACTAATCACTTACACACATACGGGATACAGTGATCCTGATGGAGTATATAACCTTATATAATACTTATCACATATACACATATGGGATACAGTGATCCTGATGGAGTATATAACCTATATAACCTTATATAATACTAATCACTTACACACATACAGGTTACAGTGATCCTGATGGAGTATATAACCTATATAACCTTATATAATACTAATCACTTACACACATACGGGATACAGTGATCCTGATGGAGTATATAACCTTATATAATACTTATCACATATACACATATGGGATACAGTGATCCTGATGGAGTATATAACCTATATAACCTTATATAATACTAATCACTTACACACATATGGGATACAGTGATCCTGATGGAGTATATAACCTATATAACCTTATATAATACTAATCACTTACACACATACGGGATACAGTGATCCTGATGGAGTATATAACCTATATAACCTTATATAATACTAATCACTTACACACATAAGGGAAACAGTAATCCTGATGGAGTATATAACCTTATATAATACTAATCACTTACACACATACGGGTTACAGTGATCCTGGTGGAGTATATAACCTATATAACCTTATATAATACTAATCACTTACACACATACGGGATACAGTGATCCTGATGGAGTATATAACCTATGTGAGTGTTATTGGGCGCTCCTGCTGTAGATCTGTGTCTGATCTTGACGGTTGTTGTGTTTTGTGATCCTTTGAAGGCCAGAAGACCTGCGGAGAGAGTTTGGTCGGTATGGTCCCATTACAGATGTTTACATCCCTCTGGATTTCTACTCACGCCGGCCCAGAGGATTCGCCTACGTCCAATATCCTTTCAGAGGCAAACTGATTTTCTGTGGACAGGGCTGTGGGATCTGTGAGAGGAGGTGTATTAGGAGATCTGTGTGAGGAGGTTTATTAGTATTGGTGGATCAGCAGATCTGTGTTAGGAGGTGTTATTAGGACATCTGTGAGAGGAGGTGTATCAGGAGATCTGTGAGAGGAGGTGCATCAGGAGATCTGTGAGAGGAGGTGCATCAGGAGATCTGTGAGAGGAGGTGCATCAGGAGATCTCTGAGAGGAGGTGCATCAGGAGATCTGTGAGAGGAGGTGCATCAGGAGATCTGTGAGAGGAGGTGTATCAGGAGATCTGTGAGAGGAGGTGTATCAGGAGATCTGTGAGAGGAGGTGCATCAGGAGATCTGTGAGAGGAGGTGCATCAGGAGATCTGTGAGAGGAGGTGCATCAGGAGATCTGTGAGAGGAGGTGCATCAGGAGATCTGTGAGAGGAGGTGTATCAGGAGATCTGTGAGAGGAGGTGCATCAGGAGATCTGCGCTGAGGGACCGCGGGTGGTGTTGGTCTGTGCTGTGGGTCTGCGCTGAGGGGCCGCGGGTGGTGTGGGTCTGCGCTGAGGGGCCGCGGGTGGGGGGTGGTGTTGGTCTGCGCTGAGGGACCGCGGGTGGTGTTGGTCTGCGCTGAGGGACCGCGGGTGGTGTGGGTCTGTGCTGAGGGACCGCGGGTGGTGTGTAGGTCTGTGCTGAGGGACCGTGGGTGGCGTAGGTCTGTGCTGAGGGACCGTTTGTGTGGCGTAGGTCTGTGCTGAGGGACCGCGGGTGGTGTTGGTCTGCGCTGAGGGACCGCGGGTGGTGTTGGTCTGCGCTGAGGGACCGCGGGTGGTGTTGGTCTGCGCTGAGGGACCGCGGGTGGTGTTGGTCTGCGCTGAGGGACCGCGGGTGGTGTGGGTCTGTGCTGAGGGACCGTTTGTGTGGCGTAGGTCTGTGCTGAGGGACCGCGGGTGGCGTGGGTCTGCGCTGAGGGACCGTGGGTGGTGTAGGTCTGTGCTGAGGGACCGTTTGTGTGGCGTAGGTCTGCGCTGAGGGACCGCGGGTGGTGTGGGTCTGCGCTGAGGGACCGCGGGTGGTGTGGGTCTGCGCTGAGGGACCGCGGGTGGTGTGGGTCTGCGCTGAGGGACCGCGGGTGATGTGGGTCTGCGCTGAGGGACCGCGGGTGGCGTGGGTCTGTGCTGAGGGACCGTTTGTGTGG
>JAMWET010000914.1:255000-315000 GCA_024036415.1 Prochilodus magdalenae
CTCCCCGGGTAGCGTAGGTCTGTGCCCAGGTTCCCCGGGTAGCGTAGGTCTGTGCCGAGGCTCCCTGGGTGTAGCGTAGGTCTGTGCCGAGGCTCCCCGGGTAGCGTAGGTCTGTGCCGAGGTGCCCTGGGTAGCGTAGGTCTGTGCCGAGGCTCCCCGGGTAGCGTAGGTCTGTGCCGAGGTGCCCTGGGTAGCGTAGGTCTGTGCCGAGGCTCCCCGGGTAGCGTAGGTCTGTGCCGAGGTGCCCTGGGTAGCGTAGGTCTGTGCCCAGGCTCCCAGGGTAGCGTAGGTCTGTGCCGAGGTGCCCCGGGTAGCGTAGGTCTGTGCCGAGGCTCCCTGGGTGTAGCGTAGGTCTGTGCCGAGGCGCCCCAGGTACCGTAGGTCTGTGCCCAGGCTCCCCGGGTACCGTAGGTCTGTGCCCAGGCTCCCCGGGTACCGTAGGTCTGTGCCCAGGCTCCCCGGGTACCGTAGGTCTGTGCCCAGGCTCCCCGGGTACCGTAGGTCTGTGCCCAGGCTCCCCGGGTAGCGTAGGTCTGTGCCGAGGCTCCCTGGGTAGCGTAGGTCTGTGCCCAGGCTCCCCGGGTAGCTGCGGTTCATGGCCTGATATTCTAACGGTGTCTTTGTACGTTCATGCAGACGCAGATCATCTCGTGACCATCATCGATCTCGCCCGGGCAGCCGCTCCGCCTCTCCGTCTGAGCCCCGTCCCAAACGCACTGAGCGCCGGGGATCCGGGGAAAACCGCTCGCCCTATGAGAGTCCGAGAGAGCAGCCCGACCCTGCGGACGCCCAGGCCGACATCCAGGACTCAGAACCTCAGGAGATGCAGCCTCCGTCTTTCTCTCGCTCGGCCTCGCGCTCTGCTTCTCGGTCCAGATCGCGCTCGCGGTCCAGATCCTGGGCCCGGCGACAGTTTTAAGGAACTCTGGGACGCCTGAGGAAGGGGGAGCCGGTCTTTAAAGCGCAAGCTCCACTCCCGAACATCGAATTTCCCCCGGAGTCCATCAGACGAGACACGCCGGGCGTCTGACGTTTGGTTTTTTAGTTTGGAGCTAATGTAGCTAACACATAATGGGAGCTAATGCCTTGCTAGTTAGCATCGCCCGTTAGCCCTACACCAATTAGCATTTAGCAGCCCAACCATCAGGAGGCTGTTCTACACCATTCGAGCTAATGTTGCTAACACGCCAGTGCCCCGGTTATAAGGCTAGTTGCTTTGGTGAATTTGGTGTCTGGAGCTTGCTTTGTTAGCATTGAAGCTTCCAGGCTAATGCAGCTAAGAAGTGGGAGCTTGGACATGGTCAGCAAGCTTCAGGCTACGTAGCTACGCTAGCACACTTCAGTCCATGTTAATAGATATCAGTGAGTCTTACAGAGTCAGAAAGCACATCAGGACTGTTAGACAAGATAAGGAACACCTCCACACGGTGTGAGGAAGTGTGATGCTAATTGGTGGGGTATTAGCTTCCATTAGCTGTTAGCCTTATTAGCCTTGTAGCTAAGTACTGGAACATTTCTGGTACTGATACCAGGTGTCAATATTGAGTAACGATACGAACCCAACTCCTCCTGGTATCAGATGTTCTGTACAGTGGTGGTGATGGGAACCAGGGTTCTCCATGTCTAGAACACACATATAGACACTGTACTGACTATCTAGAACCCCCAGTGAGCCTACACGTGTCTTCTGAGTGTGTATGGAATGTTGGTGATGAAAATCTGGAAAACCTGGAAATACTAAGTTCCTTTGGGGGACTATTTGACCTCACAGCGCCCTGCAGCATGTATCCCTCCACCATGAATGGAGTTTAAGGCTGAGATCTTCTCCACACTATCATAAACAGCGTCTCAGACATCAGGCAGCGTATTCAGAACCACCTCCTGTAGGAGCTTTCTGTGGGGGGGCTTTTAGAGGGGACGTCTGGTTACCTTCACCACCACTGGGACCGGTTCTGAGACCACGTCTCGTAGCTCCAGTGCTGAAACTAAAGGACCGCTCGTCAGTCTGATCATGTCTCGGCTGATGGACTACACCTGAGGGGGTGGCTCAGCTGAGCTGCCGCTTTAAGCCAGGCTCGATGTGAAGATGGCGGTGGGAGGGCGATCCTCCCGCCCTGCTGCGCCGCAGTAACGAGAGCCGGAGGCCCGGCCCCTCCGTTGGTCACGTAGGGTTCTGTCTGCAGACTTTAGTTCCTCTTTGTTTGGTTTGTCTTTTTGTTTTTTTATGGTTTTATAGGATGGATAAGGACAGTGCTTCAGCGCCTCCCTCCCGCGGCCCGGCGCCGGTCCGGACCAGCGGAGGGGGGGCTGTAACCTGACGCAGTGTTTCTGGTGTTTGTTTGTTTACGTGGAGTTGCAGCTCTAAACGTGCATGAAATAATAAATGTAGGGTCGGAGTCCTGAGCTGGAGGAGGAGGTGGAGGAGGAGCGGCTGGAGTCCGAACGTGCCGACAGCTGAACCAGCCTGGGGTCTCGGCGAGGGTGCGATGTTGATGGACGTCTCCTGCAGCGTTAGAACCCTCATGCAGTTCAGAACCAGGAGCTGTTTTATTTTTGTACGCTGGCCGTGTTGGGCTGGTTCTGAGGTCCGACTTTCTTACTGTAACGTTTGTAGGTCTGTTGTTACGCTGTGAGCTCGGATGGTCCGTCTGTCTGTGGAGCAGAGCTTTTTACACTCCTGTAGAAATAAAAGGAAGAGTTTTCACCTTCGGCACCGAGTGGATCTGTAACACCACCCGCACCACCACCATTAACGGGTCTGTACTGCTGCTGTAGGCCTAACGGGTGGGGTCACACTGCTGTAGGCCTAACGGGTGGGGTCACACTGCTGTAGGCCTAACGGGTGGGGTCACACTGCTGTAGGCCTAACGGGTGGGGTCACACCGCTGTAGGCTTAACGGGTGGGGTCACACTGCTGTAGGCCTAAAGGGGGGGTCCACACTGCTGTAGGCCTAACGGGTGGGGTCACACTGCTGTAGGCCTAACGGGTGGGGTCACACTGCTGTAGGCCGAACGGGTGGGGTCACACTGCTGTAGGCCTAACGGGTGGGGTCACACTGCTGTAGGCTGAACGGGTCTGTACTGCTGCTGTAGGCCGAACGGGTGGGGTCACACTGCTGTAGGCCTAACGGGTGGGGTCACACTGCTGTAGGCCTAACGGGTGGGGTCACACTGCTGTAGGCCTAACGGGTGGGGTCACACTGCTGTAGGCTGAACGGGTCTGTACTGCTGCTGTAGGCCGAACGGGTGGGGTCACACTGCTGTAGGCCTAACGGGTGGGGTCACACTGCTGTAGGTCTAACGGGTGGGGTCACACTGCTGTAGGCCTAACGGGTGGGGTCACACTGCTGTAGGCCTAACGGGTGGGGTCACACTGCTGTAGGCCTAACGGGTGGGGTCACACTGCTGTAGGCCTAACGGGTGGGGTCACACTGCTGTAGGCCTAACGGGTGGGGTCACACTGCTGTAGGCCTAACGGGTGGGTCCACACTGCTGTAGGCCTAACGGGTGGGGTCACACTGCTGTAGGCCTAACGGGTGGGGTCACACTGCTGTAGGCCGAACGGGTGGGGTCACACTGCTGTAGGCCGAACGGGTGGGGTCACACTGCTGTAGGCCTAACGGGTGGGGTCACACTGCTGTAGGCTGAACGGGTGGGTCCACACTGCTGTAGGCTGAACGGGTGGGGTCACACTGCTGTAGGCCTAACGGGTGGGGTCACACTGCTGTAGGCTTAACGGGTGGGGTCACACTGCTGTAGACCTAACGGGTGGGGTCACACTGCTGTAGGCCTAACGGGTGGGGTCACACTGCTGTAGGCCTAACGGGTGGGGTCACACCGCTGTAGGCCTAACGGGTGGGGTCACACCACTGTAGGCCTAACGGGTGGGGTCACACCGCTGTAGGCCTAACGGGTGGGTCCACACCGCTGTAGGCCGAGCGGGTGGGGTCACACCGCTGTAGGCCTAACGGGTGGGTCCACACTGCTGTAGGCCTAACGGGTGGGGGTCACACTGCTGTAGGCCTAACGGGTGGGGTCACACTGCTGTAGGCTGAACGGGTCTGTACTGCTGCTGTAGGCCTAACGGGTGGGGTCACACTGCTGTAGGCCTAACGGGTGGGGTCACACTGCTGTAGGCCTAACGGGTGGGGTCACACTGCTGTAGGCCTAACGGGTGGGGTCACACTGCTGTAGGCCTAACGGGTGGGGTCACACTGCTGTAGGCCTAACGGGTGGGGTCACACTGCTGTAGGCCTAACGGGTGGGGTCACACTGCTGTAGGCCTAACGGGTGGGGTCACACTGCTGTAGGGCTGTGCTGGGAGACACAGCACACCTTGTGGCGATGGGACGTATTGATGTGCCATCCTTCAGTAGTTGGACTACCTGTGCAACCTCTGTAGGGTCCAGGTACCGCACCATGGTACTCGTAGTGGCGCTGACCCAGGTCACCTGCAGAACTAGTGAAGGATAGGTGGGAAAAGATGAGGGGGGACAGAATGTCAATGACCTCCACCTTTAACCCAGTCCTGTTTGGGGGGTGTCTCATTGTTGCCCCTCTACTGCACCTGTGGTAATGTCATTAACACCAAAGCAGCTGAACCTGATTACCGGCCCTCCCTACTGCTTACCTGACCTGATCAGTATCCCTGAAGCTGAACTGAGGCGATGCTGCTCTCTGATTGAACAGTGTCCCTGGTGTTTTTGAGCAGAGTGTATATACAGTATATATATATATATACACCATATGGATATGATAGATCCAACCCTTTGATGTAGACGCAGCAAATTGTACCATATTTATTTCATATAAAATCAAATCACTTTTATTATCGCGCCACATTTACACAGGTGTGAAGGCGAGTGAAACCTCAGGTGCGTCGTCCCTTACAGCACTCCAATACAAACACATACATCAGACTGTAAATATATACAGTACTGAACACTACACTGAACACTACACTGAACACTACAGTCTACATTTACAGTTATGAGTACAAACTGATATGCAGATGGACATATGTGTGAGGCTGAGGTAGGTGAGAGATGCAGGGTATATACAGGGTATAGAGTATATATGTATATACACACACTACAGATATACAGTGTGATGGAGGTAACAGTAGGGCAGTCTGTATAAGCAGTATGATATGCTAATGTAAAGTGCAGAGTGATGATCATCCATGTACACTCCTCATCAGGAGACCAGCTCCACCCAGGAGGAGGTGTGCGGTCGCAGGTGTGTTGGGAAGGAAGATAAAGGTGACCAGGATCAATAACTGGTGATAAATTTAGACTGATATGATCAATATTTATTGAGCTACACATACAGAAGTCTGTCTCTCAGTATGGCGTCGGGCCGCTGTGTTCGCTAACCCAACACGCCAGACGTCTCGGTATGGAGCTGTAGAGGTTCCTGATGGTGTCCTGTGATAATCCATCCCATGCAGCTTGAACATCCTCACACAGTTCCTGCAGATGGTGCGGTAGGGGTGGAGGTGGAGGGACACCAGGTCTTCTGGACTGTGCTGACCACGGTGCCTCCACACACGGATTCGTTGGGCGTCTCCACCAAGACTAAAGCGGGACTCGTCACTGAAGATGACCCGCTGCCATTCTGAGTCCCTCCATGACAGTCTGGTACGACACCACTGCAGTGTTTGGTGACGGTGCCGTGGTGTTCAGGACGGGCGTGGTAACGGCCTGTGCGCGTGTAGTCCTGTTGGTTCCCTCTGGGTTCTGGTGATGCGGGTGTATGAGCCGAGTGGGAACGTTACAGGCGAAGGAGAGACATACTGTACTTCTAATGTCACTCAGAGGAACCGGGCGTCTTTCCCGTGGTTCGGTCGTCATGACTACCACACAGGCCAGACAGGAAGTCACGTGTGTACCAGGAATACACCATAGACAGCACCACCACCCACAGGGCACAGCGCAGCGGCCACCCACGGGGGATGGTGACCGGCGGGTCTCTGGCAGAAGACCCTCCGGAGTGCTACCTGGGCCCGAGCGGACGAGCTACGTGTTGCATGGTCTGGTGAGTCACAGTACCAGTTTGGTCTTAGGGTGGGGTTACTACAGAGCAGATGTTCAGTCAACAGCTGTCCGCTGGTCTCCACGACTACACCCGTCCCTGTCTCTCCTCTGACCCCTCGGACCCCACCACGTCTCCTGGAACCCTTCCAGCCCGGTTCTTGCCCGTGCCGTAGCACTGAAGCGGCTCTAGCTAAGCACAGACAGTGAGATCAAGGTCTCCCAGGGGCCTTTTATCTGAGGGGTCTCCATATCTCCCCCCGCCCTCCGCCGGAGCAGGACTCCTCATCAGCCCACACCATGACAGGAGCGCCCCCCAACACCTTACCCCCCCACCCCCAGATAAGCACTACTATAAGGGCCCGCCTGCCTATCAGAACCGCCCCCCCCGCTCCAGTCCCGGCACCGCGGATACCCGCTGATAAAGGCTCCGCTGGCGTGATATCTAGTACCGCGAGGCCCAACACATGGACACCCCGTCCCAGCACTCCCTGTCCTAACAGCAGCTGGAGCGCAGATAGCGGAGCGTACAGGGTCTGAACACACACCAGGACGTCATGAGAGGTTCCACCCCAAGGTGAAGCGCTAGCTACGCACACGGGCGTACGACCTGAGACCCCAATCCAGTACAGGTACACGCCAGAGGCCTGGGACGTCCGCACCTCAGGGGTCAGCTGGCACCTGCACGCCTGAACGCTACGGAGACGGGACTCCTCCTGTCCAGCTCCTGTCTTTCACCCACAGGCCTGACGCCATACCGGCAGCAGGTTCTCAGGCAGTTCCAGAACCGGGACGGGTCAGTCCAGAACCTGCTCCCTCTGATTACCCAGCCGTGCTGCTGGAACAGGGGCAGACTGTGGGTGGGCATTCTGAAACAGACGGAGTCTAGAACCACAGGTTCTCCACTGTGTTAATGGAGTTTACACAGACGTGCAGGTTACCAATTAATACTCCACACACTAATGCCCCCTAACCCACAAATTCCACCCCACTCTCCCTCACTAATGCCCCCATCCCCCCTCACTAATGCCACCCCGCTCCCCCTCACTAATGACACGCCGCCATCCCGCCAGTAATACCCCCACTCCCCTCACTAATCCCCCCCACTCCCCTCACTAATCCCCCCCACTCCCCTCACTAATACCCCCCACTCCCCCTCACTAATACCCCCCACTCCCCCTCACTAATACCCCCCACTCCCCTCACTGAACCGTGCTGAGTTCTAGGTATTTAGATGAGTGGTGATTCCAGTGTACCGCTAACTGCCCCTTCAGCCAGTCCAGCGCGAGCAGACCGGCCGCTCGGCCTCATCTCGCGCGAATACGCACGTCTCGTATCAGCTCACAGTGCCCCGCTCGCGCTCGAGCGACGTGTCGCGCTCGAGTCACGTGAGCACGGTCCAGCTCCGTCGCGCTCTCCTTTCCCCGCACATAAAAGCGGGAGCGCAGGGCGCGTGCGGAGTGCGTGCGGGATCTGGAGATGTCTTTGCGCGCGGTGCTGTCGTTGGTGCTGTTGGTGCAGCTGAGCCTGGAAACACAGGCCGAACCCGCTGGACGCACGCGCGGTCGATGGAGTCAGGGCGAACCGGGTGTACCGCAGGGCGCAGGTGAGACAGTGTCCGTATAGGACACTCTGTAGGTGTACAGGTCCAGACTGTAGTCCATCTGTTTCTCTGTGTACTGTATTACCCTGTTCTTCAATGGTCAGGACCCCCACAGGACCACCACAGAGCAGGGGTGGGTGGTGGATCATTCTCAGATCATTCTCAGGTGTGTTAGTGTGGGTGGTGCTGGTGTGAGTGGATCAGACACTGCAGTGACACTGACGTGGTGGTGGTGTGTTAGTGTGTGTGGTGCTGGTGTGAGTGGATCAGACACTGCAGTGACACTGACGTGGTGGTGGTGTGTTAGTGTGTGTGGTGCTGGTGTGAGTGGATCAGACACAGCAGTGGCACTGGCGTGGAGGTGGTGTGTTAGTGTGTGTGGTGCTGGTGTGAGTGGATCAGACACTGCAGGGACACTGACGTGGTGGTGGTGTGTTAGTGTGGGTGGTGCTGGTGTGAGTGGATCAGACACTGCAGTGACACTGACGTGGTGGTGGTGTGTTAGTGTGGGTGGTGCTGGTGTGAGTGGATCAGACACTGCAGTGACACTGACGTGGTGGTGGTGTGTTAGTGTGTGGTGCTGGTGTGAGTGGATCAGACACTGCAGTGACACTGACGTGGTGGTGGTGTGTTAGTGTGGGTGGTGCTGGTGTGAGTGGATCAGACACTGCAGGGACACTGACGTGGTGGTGGTGTGTTAGTGTGGGTGGTGCTGGTGTGAGTGGATCAGACTCTGCAGGGACACTGGCGTGGTGGTGGTGTGTTAGTGTGTGTGGTACTGGTGTGAGTGGATCAGACACTGCAGGGACACTGGCGTGGAGGTGGTGTGTTAGTGTGTGGTACTGGTGTGAGTGGATCAGACACTGCAGTGACACTGACGTGGTGGTGGTGTGTTAGTGTGTGTGGTACTGGTGTGAGTGGATCAGACACAGCAGTGGCACTGGCGTGGAGGTGGTGTGTTAGTGTGTGGTGCTGGTGTGAGTGGATCAGACACTGCAGTGACGTGGTGGTGGTGTGTTAGTGTGTGTGTGGTGCTGGTGTGAGTGGATCAGACACTGCAGGGACACTGACGTGGGGGTGGTGTGTTAGTGTGTGTGGTGCTGGTGTGAGTGGATCAGACACTGCAGGGACACTGGCATGGTGGTGGTGTGTTAGTGTGTGTGGTGGTGTGAGTGGATCAGACACAGCAGTGACACTGACGTGGTGGTGGTGTGTTAGTATGTGTGGTGGTGGTGTGACTGGATCAGACACAGCAGTGACACTGGCGTGTTGGTGGTGGTGTGTTAGTGTGGGTGGTGCTGGTGTGAGTGGATCAGACACTGCAGTGACACTGACGTGGTGGTGGTGTGTTAGTGTGTGTGGTGCTGGTGTGAGTGGATCAGACACAGCAGTGGCACTGGCGTGTTGGTGGTGTGTTAGTGGGTGTGGTGCTGGTGTGAGTGGATCAGGGTGGTGCTGTGGTGTGTTTAGTGGATCAGACACTGCAGTGACACTGGCGTTAGTGTGTGGGTGGTGTGTTAGTGTGTGTTGTGGTGTGGTGTGAGTGTGACTGGATGACACTGTGCAGTGACACTGGCGTGGTGGTGTGTGGTGTGTTAGTGTGGGTGTGTGCTGTGAGTGGATCAGACACAGACAGTGACACTGGCACACAGTGTGTGTGGTGCTGGTGTGAGTGGATCAGACACTGCAGTGACGTGGTGGTGGTGTGTTAGTGTGGGTGGTGCTGGTGTGAGTGGATCAGACACTGCAGGGACACTGGCGTGGTGGTGGTGTGTTAGTGTGGGTGGTGCTGGTGTGAGTGGATCAGACACAGCAGTGACACTGGCGTGTGTTGTGGTATAAAGCATCATAAGTGTGTGTTGTGTGGTGGTATGTGAGTGGATCAGACACTTTAGCAGTGACACTGAAGTGGTGGTGGTGTGTTAGTGACGACGTGGTGTGTGTGTAGTGTGTGTTGGTGTGAGTGTTATCAGACACTGCAGTGTTATAGTGAGTGTTATAGGTGTTTAGTGTGTGTGGTGCTGGTAGTGTGAGTGGATCAGACACTGTCCAGTGACACTGAGTGAGTGTTAGAGTGTTGTTAGTGTGTGGTGGTGGTGCTGGATATAAGAGTGTTATAAGGAGTGTTGGTGGAGTGTGTTATAAGAGTGTTACGTGGAGTGTTATAGAGTGTTGCACTGGAGCGTTTATGGTGGTGTGTGTGTATTATGGAGTGTTGTAAGAGTGTTATCAGACACTGTTAGTGACACTTATAGGTGGTGTTATAAGAGTGTTTTATAGGAGTGGTGTTATAAGAGTGTTATAGGAGTGATCAGAGTGTTATAGGAGTGCACTGGGAGTGTTATAAGAGTGTGTTAGTGTAGGTGTGTGCTGGAGTGTGTTATAAGAGTGTTATTAGAGTGTTATAAGAGTGTTATAGGAGTGTTATAACAGTGTTATAAGGTGTGTTATAGGAGTGTTGGAGTGTTATAGGGTGTTAAGAGTGTTATAGGAGTGTTTATAGTGACACTTATAAGAGTGTGATTGTGTTAGAGTGTGTGGTGGTGTTATAGGAGTGTGTTATAAGACTGTTATGTGAGTGTTTGTGATTGTGTGTTACTAGGAGTGTTATAAGAGTGTTATAGGAGTATGAGTTTAGTGTTGTGGAGTGTTTTAGGTTAGTGTGTTATAAGTAGTGTTATAGGAAGTGTTATAAGAGTGCTGGTGTTATTAGGAGTCAGATACTGCAGTGTTACTGGAGTGTTATGGTTGGTGGAGTGTTTAGCATTATAGGAGTGTTATAGGAGTGTTATAGGAGTGTTATAGGAGTGTTATAGGAGTGTTATAGGAGTGTTATTAGAGTGTTATAGGAGTGTTATGAGTGTTATAGGAGTGTTATAGGAGTGTTATAAGAGTGTTTAGGAGTGTTATAGGAGTATTACAGGAGTGTTATTAGAGTGTTATAGGAGTATTATAGGAGTGTTATAAGAGTGTTATAGGAGTGTTATAAGAGTGTTATAGGAGTGTTAAGAGTGTTATAGGAGTTTTGTAAGAGTGTTATAAGAGTGTTATTAGTGTTATAGGAGTGTTATAAGAGTGTTATAAGAGTGTTATAGGAGTGTTATAGAAGTGTTATAGGAGTGTTGTTAGAGTGTTATAGGAGTGTTATTAGAGTGTTATAGGAGTGTTATAGGAGTATTACAGGAGTGTTATAGGAGTGTTATAAGAGTGTTATAGGAGTGTTATAAGAATGTTATAGAAGTGTTAAGTGTTGTGTTATAGGAGTGTTATAAGAGTGTTATAGGAGTGTTATAGGAGTATTATAGGAGTGTTATAAGAGTGTTTTAGGTGTGTTATTAGAGTGTTATACAGCAGTGACACTGAGTGTTATGGGAGTGTTATTAGAGTGTTATAGGAGTGTTATAGGAGTGTTATAGGAGTGTTATAGGAGTGTTATTAGAGTGTTATAGAAGTGTTAAGAGTGTTATAGGAGTATTATAGGAGTGTTATAAGAGTGTTATAGGTGTGTTATTAGAATGTTATAGGAGTGTTATGGGAGTGTTATTAGAGTGTTATAGGAGTGTTAAGAGTGTTATAGGAGTGTTATAAGAGTGTTATAAGAGTGTTGTGTTATAGGAGTGTTATTAGAGTGTTATAGTAGTGTTATAAGATTGCTATAAGGGTGTTATAGGAGTGTTCTTAGAGAGTTATAAGAGTGTTATAAGTGGCCTCAGTGACGCCTTCAGATGTTCCTCTAATGCTTCTATCTTGTTCTTTTGATGTTCCCCTAAAGGACTTAAGGAGAAGAGCACCTCTGTTCACCTGGTATCTCACTGCGACACTGACAGTATGATCATCCGATTTCCTCCAGGCCAGCGTTCCGATCTCTACTTGGTGATCGGTAAGAGAGCTTCTGCAGCGGTCACTGAGGTGCCCGATCAATCTGAGATCTAGACAGTCTCTGTGTGACGATTTATCACAGCAGACTCTGATAGAGTCCAGAGCTGATCCTAAAGAGCTCCGCCTGATCAGGAACAGTCTGTACAGCTTCACACAAGTCAGATAAACAATCTAACATCCGCCATATCAGACTGACGGAGTGCACAATCTCTCTACAGAGCCTGAACACTACTGCTGAACACTGCAGTCGTTATTAAACATGAACTTGTGACGTCACAGTGTTAGTCTGTGTGTTTAACTGTTTTATCATCATTAGTTAAGTTTATCGTTAATGACAATTACAATAAACATCTTATTAAGGCAAACGATGGAGTGTGTTAATATTAGACTTTCCAAGCTACATGATCAAAGACCATCCTACCAACACTGTAAAAATGTCTTTAATGCACTCTGTTCCATACAAGTTCATTACAATAACTTCAGACTGAATTTAGTGGAACTACAGTAGAGTTCAGACTGAATTTAGTGGAACTACAGTCGAGTTCAGACTGAATTTAGTGGAGCTACAGTCGAGTTCAGACTGAATTTAGTGGAACTACAGTCGAGTTCAGACAGAATTTAGTGGAACTACAGTCGAGTTCAGACTGAATTTAGTGGAACTACAGTCGAGTTCAGACTGAATTTAGTGGAGCTACAGTCGAGTTCAGACTGAATTTAGTGGACTACAGTCGAGTTCAGACTGAATTTAGTGGACTACAGTCGAGTTCAGACTGAATTTAGTGGACTACAGTCGAGTTCAGACTGAATTTAGTGGACTACAGTCGAGTTCAGACTGAATTTAGTGGAGCTACAGTCGAGTTCAGACTGAATTTAGTGGACTACAGTCGAGTTCAGACTGAATTTAGTGGAACTACAGTCGAGTTCAGACTGAATTTAGTGGAACTACAGTCGAGTTCAGACTGAATTTAGTGGACTACAGTCGAGTTCAGACTGAATTTAGTGGACTACAGTCGAGTTCAGACTGAATTTAGTGGACTACAGTCGAGTTCAGACTGAATTTAGTGGACTACAGTCGAGTTCAGACTGAATTTAGTGGACTACAGTCGAGTTCAGACTGAATTTAGTGGACTACAGTCGAGTTCAGACTGAATTTAGTGGAGCTACAGTCGAGTTCAGACTGAATTTAGTGGAACTACAGTCGAGTTCAGACTGAATTTAGTGGAGCTACAGTCGAGTTCAGACTGAATTTAGTGGAACTACAGTCGAGTTCAGACTGAATTTAGTGGACTACAGTCGAGTTCAGACTGAATTTAGTGGAGCTACAGTCGAGTTCAGACTGAATTTAGTGGAACTACAGTCGAGTTCAGACTGAATTTAGTGGAACTACAGTCGAGTTCAGACTGAATTTAGTGGGACTACAGTCGAGTTCAGACTGAATTTAGTGGACTACAGTCGAGTTCAGACTGAATTTAGTGGAACAAACTTCGATTTCTTACTGAATTTAGTGGACTACAGTCGAGTTCAGACTGAATTTAGTGGACTACAGTCGAGTTCAGACTGAATTTAGTGGACTACAGTCAAGTTCGAGTTCAGTGGACAGTTGAGTTCAGACTGAATTTAGTGGACTACAGTCGAGTTCAGACTGAATTTAGTGGAGCTACAGTCGAGTTCAGACTGAATTTAGTGGAACTACAGTCGAGTTCAGACTGAATTTAGTGGAACTACAGTCGAGTTCAGACTGAATTTAGTGGGCTACAGTCGAGTTCAGACTGAATTTAGTGGACTACAGTCGAGTTCAGACTGAATTTAGTGGAGCTACAGTCGAGTTCAGACTGAATTTAGTGGACTACAGTCGAGTTCAGACAGTGGACTACTGACTGAATTTAGTGGACTACAGCGAGTTCAGACAGTCGAGTTCAGACTGAATTTAGTTTCAGACTGAATTTAGTGGAACTACAGTCGAGTTCAGACTGAATTTAGTGGACTACAGTCGAGTTCAGACTGAATTTAGTGGACTACAGTCGAGTTCAGACTGAATTTAGTGGACTACAGTCGAGTTCAGACTGAATTTAGTGGACTACAGTCGAGTTCAGACTGAATTTAGTGGAACTACAGTCGAGTTCAGTCTGATTTTCACAGTCGACAGACTGAATTTAGTGGACTACAGTCGAGTTCAGACTGAATTTAGTGGACTACAGTCGAGTTCAGACTGAATTTAGTGGACTACAGTCGAGTTCAGACTGAATTTAGTGGAACTACAGTCGAGTTCAGACTGAATTTAGTGGAGCTACAGTCGAGTTCAGACTGAATTTAGTGGGCTACAGTCGAGTTCAGACTGAATTTAGTGGAACTACAGTCGAGTTCAGACTGAATTTAGTGGAACTACAGTCGAGTTCAGACTGAATTTAGTGGACTACAGTCGAGTTCAGACTGAATTTAGTGGAGCTACAGTCGAGTTCAGACTGGACTACAGTCGAGTTTAGTGGGAAGTCGAGTTTTTAGTACAGTCGAGTTCAGACTGAATTTAGTGGACTACAGTCGAGTTCAGACTGAATTTAGTGGGACTACAGTCGAGTTCAGACTGAATTTAGTGGACTACAGTCGAGTTCAGACTGAATTTAGTGGAACTACAGTCGAGTTCAGACTGAATTTAGTGGAACTACAGTCGAGTTCAGACTGAATTTAGTGGAGCTACAGTCGAGTTCAGACTGAATTTAGTGGAACTACAGTCGAGTTCAGACTGAATTTAGTGGAACTACAGTCGAGTTCAGACTGAATTTAGTGGAACTACAGTCGAGTTCAGACTGAATTTAGTGGAACTACAGTCGAGTTCAGACTGAATTTAGTGGACTACAGTCGAGTTCAGACTGAATTTAGTGGACTACAGTCGAGTTCAGACTGAATTTAGTGGAGCTACAGTCGAGTTCAGACTGAATTTAGTGGAACTACAGTCGAGTTCAGACTGAATTTAGTGGAGCTACAGTCGAGTTCAGACTGAATTTAGTGGAGCTACAGTCGAGTTCAGACTGAATTTAGTGGGCTACAGTCGAGTTCAGACTGAATTAGGTTGGGGCTACAGTCGAGTTCAGACTGAATTTAGTGGGCTACAGTCGAGTTCAGACTGAATTTAGTGGGCTACAGTCGAGTTCAGACTGAATTTAGTGGACTACAGTCGAGTTCAGACTGAATTTAGTGGACTACAGTCGAGTTCAGACTGAATTTAGTGGAGCTACAGTCGAGTTCAGACTGAATTTAGTGGACTACAGTCGAGTTCAGACTGAATTTAGTGGGCTACAGTCGAGTTCAGACTGAATTTAGTGGACTACAGTCGAGTTCAGACTGAATTTAGTGGGACTACAGTCGAGTTCAGACTGAATTTAGTGGAACTACAGTCGAGTTCAGACTGAATTTAGTGGAGCTACAGTCGAGTTCAGACTGAATTTAGTGGAAAGTCGAGTTCAGACTGAATTTAGTGGACTACAGTCGAGTTCAGACTGAATTTAGTGGAGCTACAGTCGAGTTCAGACTGAATTTAGTGGAACTACAGTCGAGTTCAGACTGAATTTAGTGGACTACAGTCGAGTTCAGACTGAATTTAGTGGAGCTACAGTCGAGTTCAGACTGAATTTAGTGGAACTACAGTCGAGTTCAGACTGAATTTAGTGGAACTACAGTCGAGTTCAGACTGAATTTAGTGGACTACAGTCGAGTTCAGACTGAATTTAGTGGACTACAGTCGAGTTCAGACTGAATTTAGTGGACTACAGTCGAGTTCAGACTGAATTTAGTGGGCTACAGTCGAGTTCAGACTGAATTAGGTTGGGGCTACAGTCGAGTTCAGACTGAATTTAGTGGACTACAGTCGAGTTCAGACTGAATTTAGTGGAACTACAGTCGAGTTCAGACTGAATTTAGTGGAACTACAGTCGAGTTCAGACTGAATTTAGTGGAGCTACAGTCGAGTTCAGACTGAATTTAGTGGAACTACAGTCGAGTTCAGACTGAATTTAGTGGGCTACAGTCGAGTTCAGACTGAATTTAGTGGAACTACAGTCGAGTTCAGACTGAATTTAGTGGAGCTACAGTCGAGTTCAGACTGAATTTAGTGGAGCTACAGTCGAGTTCAGACTGAATTTAGTGGAACTACAGTCGAGTTCAGACTGAATTTAGTGGAGCTACAGTCGAGTTCAGACTGAATTTAGTGGGACTACAGTCGAGTTCAGACTGAATTTAGTGGAGCTACAGTCGAGTTCAGACTGAATTTAGTGGACTACAGTCGAGTTCAGACTGAATTTAGTGGAACTACAGTCGAGTTCAGACTGAATTTAGTGGACTACAGTCGAGTTCAGACTGAATTTAGTGGACTACAGTCGAGTTCAGACTGAATTTAGTGGACTACAGTCGAGTTCAGACTGAATTTAGTGGAGCTACAGTCGAGTTCAGACTGAATTTAGTGGGACTACAGTCGAGTTCAGACTGAATTTAGTGGGCTACAGTCGAGTTCAGACTGAATTTAGTGGAGCTACAGTCGAGTTCAGACTGAATTTAGTGGAGCTATTAGTGGGAACTCGAGTTCAGACTGAATTTAGTGGGACTACAGTCGAGTTCAGACTGAATTTAGTGGACTACAGTCGAGTTCAGACTGAATTTAGTGGAACTACAGTCGAGTTCAGACTGAATTTAGTGGACTACAGTCGAGTTCAGACTTCAGACTGAACAGTTAGTCAGACTGAATTTAGTGAGTTCAGTCGAGTTCAGACTGAATTTAGTGGAACTACAGTCGAGTTCAGACTGAATTTAGTGGGCTACAGTCGAGTTCAGACTGAATTTAGTGGAGCTACAGTCGAGTTCAGACTGAATTTAGTGGGCTACAGTCGAGTTCAGACTGAATTTAGTGGGCTACAGTCGAGTTCAGACTGAATTTAGTGGAGCTACAGTCGAGTTCAGACTGAATTTAGTGGGCTACAGTCGAGTTCAGACTGAATTTAGTGGGACTACAGTCGAGTTCAGACTGAATTTAGTGGACTACAGTCGAGTTCAGACTGAATTTAGTGGAACTACAGTCGAGTTCAGACTGAATTTAGTGGAACTACAGTCGAGTTCAGACTGAATTTAGTGGACTACAGTCGAGTTCAGACTGAATTTAGTGGAACTACAGTCGGAATTTTTAGCTACAGTCGAGTTCAGACTGAATTTAGTGGACTACAGTCGAGTTCAGACTGAATTTAGTGGACTACAGTCGAGTTCAGACTGAATTTAGTGGGCTACAGTCGAGTTCAGACTGAATTTAGTGGAACTACAGTCGAGTTCAGACTGAATTTAGTGGGCTACAGTCGAGTTCAGACTGAATTTAGTGGGCTACAGTCGAGTTCAGACTGAATTTAGTGGGACTACAGTCGAGTTCAGACTGAATTTAGTGGAGCTACAGTCGAGTTCAGACTGAAAGTTTAGTCGAGGACTGAATTTAGTGGAACTACAGTCGAGTTCAGACTGAATTTAGTGGACTACAGTCGAGTTCAGACTGAATTTAGTGGAGCTACAGTCGAGTTCAGACTGAATTTAGTGGACTACAGTCGAGTTCAGACTGAATTTAGTGGACTACAGTCGAGTTCAGACTGAATTTAGTGGAACTACAGTCGAGTTCAGACTGAATTTAGTGGACTACAGTCGAGTTCAGACTGAATTTAGTGGACTACAGTCGAGTTCAGACTGAATTTAGTGGAGCTACAGTCGAGTTCAGACTACAGTCGAGTTCAGACTGAATTTAGTGGAGCTACAGTCGAGTTCAGACTGAATTTAGTGGACTACAGTCGAGTTCAGACTGAATTTAGTGGACTACAGTCGAGTTCAGACTGAATTTAGTGGACTACAGTCGAGTTCAGACTGAATTTAGTGGACAGTCGAGTTCAGACTGAATTTAGTGGACTACAGTCGAGTTCAGACTGAATTTAGTGGACTACACAGTTCAGACTGAATTTAGTGGAATTTAGTACTACAGTCGAGTTCAGACTGAATTTAGTGGACTACAGTCGAGTTCAGACTGAATTTAGTGGAACTACAGTCGAGTTTCAGACTGAATTTAGTGGGTTACAGTCGAGTTCAGACTGAATTTAGTGGAGCTACAGTCGAGTTCAGACTGAATTTAGTGGACTACAGTCGAGTTCAGACTGAATTTAGTGGACTACAGTCGAGTTCAGACTGAATTTAGTGGACTACAGTCGAGTTCAGACTGAATTTAGTGGACTACAGTCGAGTTACTACAGTCGAGTTCAGACTGAATTTAGTGGAACTACAGTCGAGTTCAGACTGAATTTAGTGGAGCTACAGTCGAGTTCAGACTGAATTTAGTGGAGCTACAGTCGAGTTCAGACTGAATTTAGTGGAACTACAGTCGAGTTCAGACTGAATTTAGTGGACTACAGTCGAGTTCAGACTGAATTAGGTTGGGGCTACAGTCGAGTTCAGACAGAGCGATGGTAGAAAGATAGAATCTCATATGGGGTATTCATGGAGGGTTGCAGCTAATCGATCCCCTTTCAGAACCCCAGTAACATTCAACACTCCTTCTCATTCTTGCAGATGACCGTCCTCAGGTCCTGGTTAAAAGCCTGCTGCTGGAGTGCAGTCATGTGGAGCTGCAGCCCAGCTCACTCCTCAGGATCTTCTACACAGGGTGCATCCTGGAGCGCTGGGTGAGACACACTCACTCACTTTCATTCACTTACTGCACTTACTGGTGCCGCTAGGCTGTACCAACACAAATATGGTGTGCACCTCCCACACACTGCTCGACTCGAATTCCCCGGTAACCACAGCGTGCACTGGTGGCCACCACTGTGACCTAAGGGTTCGTGTCGTTCCAACTGCAGGTAGCTAGCGGTCTTCTCTTGTCTCCCCAGGTTGGTCAGAAGAGGCCGTACTCTGTGAAGATTTACCCCTCTGAGAGTATCCTGAAGAGAAACACCATCAGAAGAAAAACCTGCCCAGCGTCTACACCTAACGCACTTCTGCAGGTTCCCTCAGCCACGTGTGGAAGTGAAGCCGTGACCGTGAAGCTGCCGGCTAAAGAGCTGAAAGACGTGAGATTCGGAGGTCAGTTGGAGTCAACCTAATACCTAATAATGTCATACGATCCCGAAGGCGGATGATCCCAGGAGATCTGGCAAGACTAGAGGTTCAACTATCCTTTCCTTTTCCTCCAGAGATGGAGAACCTTCCTGCACAAGGGAAGAAGGACCTGTCTCAAGAACCTGGCCTAACACAACGGAGGAATGAAGATGGCCTGTTGATCAAAGTGCAGAACAACAGAATGAAGGTACGGTCAGCAGGTGGAAGGCTCTGCGCTCAGACGCCCTAATGACACACTAACAACTCTCTTCATATGTCCTTCCCTCAGGATCGCCCTGTCGTGCTGGAGTACGTCGACCTGGCGGATAAACCATCCACTGCGAAGGTGACCTGTGCCCAACCTAAACAACTTCCCGGGGGAAACGTACAGAAAGACGTCATACCAACACGCCCCTACGGCCATCGATATGGGCATCTTCGGAGGCACCCGTTTAGAAAACCACTTGACTGTTCTGACCATCATACCGGACCGTGCTCTACCAGGGGACCCCATATCGGGTACCCTGCAGGGTATGTTGAAGACCTACCTGACGAATCATTTGATGAGTTCTGGGAGTTTCCTTCTATTCCGTCAGAGCTAACTACACCGACTCAAGGCATGGCAACTACAGAGGAACAAGCCGGGGATGTAAGTGAGCCCAGTATGCCCAGTACTAACACTGCTCCAGACTCCACAGCAACAACAACCAGCGGAGGTACTGAACGTTCTACTAACAAGCCTGCTGACGCAACAACGTCAGCACCTGCTACAGCTGTGTCTACTGAAAACACTTCCACCAGCACTTCTGCTAAACCAAGTACGGCTCCAAGGACCTCTTCAGTATTCCCAACAACCTCACTGGCAGTGACAACAACACCATCAGCAACTACACCATCAGCAACTACCACTGCTGCATCCACTATACCTGCTGAACCAAGTACTGCTGTAAGGACCTCCTCAACCACACCATCAGCAACTACACCATCAGCAACTACACCATCAGCAACTACACCATCAGCAACTACCGCTGCTGCATCCTCTATATCTGCTGAACCAAGTACTGCTGTAAGGACCTCCTCAACCACACCATCAGCAACCACACCATCAGCAACCACACCATCAGCAACTACACCATCAGCAACTACACCATCAGCAACTACACCATCAGCAACTACCGCTGCTGCATCCACTATACCCGCTAAACCAGGTACTGCTGTAGGGACCTCCTCCACTACACCATCAGCAACTACACCATCAGCGACTACCGCTGCTGCATCCACTATACCTGCTGAACCAAGTACTGCTGTAGGGACCTCCTCAACCACACCATCAGCAACTACACCATCAGCAACTACCGCTGCTGCATCCGCTATACCTGCTGAACCAAGTACTGCTGTAGGGACCTCCTCAACTACACCATCAGCAACTACACCATCAGCAACTACCGCTGCTGCACCCTCTATATCTGCTGAACCAAGTACTGCTGTAGGGACCTCCTCAACAACACCATCAGCAACTACACCATCAGCAACTACACCATCAGCAACTACACCATCAGCAACTACCGCTGCTGCATCCACTATACCTGCTGAACCAAGTACTGCTGTAGGGACCTCCTCAACCACACCATCAGCAACTACACCATCAGCGACTACCGCTGCTGCATCCACTATACCTGCTAAACCAAGTACTGCTGTAAGGACCTCCTCAACCTCAACCACACCATCAGCAACTACACCATCAGCAACCACACCATCAGCAACTACACCATCAGCAACCACACCATCAGCAACTACACCATCAGCAACCACACCATCAGCAACTACACCATCAGCAACTACCACTGCTGCACCCTCTATATCTGCTGAACCAAGTACTGCTGTAGGGACCTCCTCAACAACACCATCAGCAACTACACCATCAGCAACCACACCATCAGCAACTACCACTGCTGCACCCTCTATATCTGCTGAACCAAGTACTGCTGTAAGGACCTCCTCAACCACACCATCAGCAACTACACCATCAGCAACCACACCATCAGCAACTACCGCTGCTGCATCCACTATACCTGCTGAACCAAGTACTGCTGTAGGGACCTCCTCAACCACACCATCAGCAACTACACCATCAGCAACTACCGCTGCTGCATCCTCTATACCCGCTGAACCAAGTACTGCTGTAGGGACCTCCTCAACTACACCATCAGCAACTACACCATCAGCAACTACCGCTGCTGCAGCAACTACACCTGCTGAACCAAGTACTGCTGTAAGGACCTCCTCAACTACACCATCAGCAACTACACCATCAGCAACTACACCATCAGCAACTACACTGCTGCAACTACCCTCAGCAACTACCACTGACTGCACCCTCTAGATCTGCTGAACCAAGTACTGCTGTAGGGACCTCCTCAACCACACTCCTCATCACAACACCATCCTCAACCACTGAACCATCAGCAACTACCACACCATCAGCAACTACCGCTGCTGCACTACACCATCAGCAACTACCGCTGCTGCATCCTCTATACCTGCTGAACCAAGTACTGCTGTAGGGACCTCCTCAACTACACCATCAGCAACTACACCATCAGCAACCACACCATCAGCAACTACACCATCAGCAACTACACCATCAGCAACTACACCATCAGCAACAACAGCTGCTGCATCCTCTATACCTGCTGAACCAAGTACTGCTGTAGGGACCTCCTCAACTACACCATCAGCAACTACACCATCAGCAACTACCGCTGCTGCATCCACTATACCTGCTGAACCAAGTACTGCTGTAGGGACCTCCTCAACTACACCATCAGCAACTACACCATCAGCAACTACACCATCAGCAACTACCGCTGCTGCATCCACTATACCTGCTGAACCAAGTACTGCTGTAGGGACCTCCTCAACCACACCATCAGCAACTACACCATCAGCAACCACACCATCAGCAACTACACCATCAGCAACTACACCATCAGCAACTACACCATCAGCAACAACAGCTGCTGCATCCTCTATACCTGCTGAACCAAGTACTGCTGTAGGGACCTCCTCAACTACACCATCAGCAACTACACCATCAGCAACTACCGCTGCTGCATCCACTATACCTGCTGAACCAAGTACTGCTGTAGGGACCTCCTCAACTACACCATCAGCAACTACACCATCAGCAACTACCACTGCTGCATCCACTATACCCGCTGAACCAAGTTCTGCTGTAAGGACCTCCTCAACTACACCATCAGCAACTACACCATCAGCAACTACCGCTGCTGCACCCTCTATATCTGCTGAACCAAGTACTGCTGTAGGGACCTCCTCAACTACACCATCAGCAACTACACCATCAGCAACTACACCATCAGCAACTACACCATCAGCAACTACACCATCAGCGTCTACACCATCAGCAACCACACCATCAGCAACTACACCATCAGCAACTACCGCTGCTGCATCCACTATACCTGCTGAACCAAGTACTGCTGTAGGGACCTCCTCAACTACACCATCAGCAACTACACCATCAGCGTCTACACCATCAGCAACCACACCATCAGCAACTACACCATCAGCAACTACCGCTGCTGCATCCACCACATTACCTCAAACAACTGCTGCCACCTCTGGCACTACTACAGCTCCTGAAATAAGTACTACTGTGGGAACCTCTTCAGAAGCTGCAAGCATCACAACTGCAGCACCAACAGCACCAACATCACAGGAAGAGACTACCACACCAGTGACCACACCGGCTGTGCGCCCTGAGACCACGGTCTCAGTACAAGAGATTATAAATAAGATTGAGCAGTTATTGCAGCAGCTACGGGAATGGCTGAAGTTACAATCAAACCTTCGGTAGTTTCTTCATAAACCAGTGAAGACGGTTATCACCACCAACGCAGCAGTCAGCACGGCTCCAACAACAACCTCCACTACAGCATTTCAGTTCAGATTCATACGACATCTAAAGAGTTTCCTAGGCTTTATCCACCCCCTTTTTAAAAAGGTTCGCTAGCATGGATACCCCAAAGATATCCCAAAAATATCCCAGATATATTCCACACATATCCCAGAGATATCCCAGAAATATCCCAGAGATATCCCACAGATATCCCAGAGATATTCCACACATATCCCAGAGATATCCCAGAAATATCCCAGAGATATCCCACAGATATCCCACACATATCCCAGAGATATCCCAGAAATATCCCAGAAATATCCCAGAGATATCCCAGAGATATCCCAGAAATATCCCAGAGATATCCCAGAGATATCCCAGAGATATCCCAGAAATATCCCAGAGATATCCCAGAGATATCCCAGAAATATCCCAGAGATATCCCAGAGATATCCCAGAAATATCCCAGAGATATCCCACACATATCCCAGAGATATCCCAGAAATATCCCAGAGATATCCCACACATATCCCAGAGATATCCCAGAGATATCCCAGAAATATCCCAGAGATATCCCACAGATATCCCACACATATCCCAGAGATATCCCAGAGATATCCCAGAGATATCCCACACATATCCCAGAGATATCCCAGAAATATCCCAGAGATATCCCACACATATCCCAGGAATATCCCAGAGATATCCCAGAAATATCCCACAGATATCCCACACATATCCCAGAGATATCCCAGACATATCCCAGAGATATCCCACACATATCCCAGAGATATCCCAGAAATATCCCAGAGATATCCCACAGATATCCCATACATATCCCAGAGATATCCCAGAGATATCCCACACATATCCCACAAATATCCCAGAAATATCCCAGAGATATCCCACACATATCCCAGAGATATCCCAGAGATATCCCAGAAATATCCCAGAGATATCCCACAGATATCCCATACATATCCCAGAGATATCCCATACATATCCCAGAGATATCCCACACATATCCCACACATATCCCAGAGATATCCCAGAAATATCCCAGAAATATCCCAGAGATATCCCACAGATATCCCAGAAATATCCCACACATATCCCACACATATCCCACCCATATCCCACATATCCCAGAGATATTCCACACATATCCCACCCATATCCCACATATATTCCACACATATCCCAGAGATATCCCAGAGATATCCCAAATATATCCCACACATGTCCCACACATATCCCACATATATCCCAGGAATATCCCAGAGATATCCTGCAGACTTCAAAGGGCTGATTACCAGTCCATTGCCTGGTCTTACTTTGAAGTAGCACTGCTAGTCTGTGGGTGAAAGCTCTAGCGGTTTAGTGCTCTTCCTCATTTAGGAAAATTCCCCAAGGATCTCTAAAGGTTCTCCTAGGCTTTATCAGGTCATGGAGGTTCTAACATTATCCTGGCTCTGGGTATTCCAAGGACTGATTGACACCTCAGAAGCTGGACTTGCTTTGAGCAGGATTTAGTTGAGTCCCAGCTGCTAGTCAGTGGGTGGCAGCGTTAACTCCTGGTGCTCTACCTACTGGGTTGATGGAGAACGTACTGTATATAGTTCTAGATAGCACCGAAAAGGGTTCCGCTATTGTTAGAATGTTTATTTATGGTTCTACACAGAACCCTTTTCAGCGTGTTTCCACACAGAACCATATACAACACATTTCCCATCAGTCTGAAGAACCATTTCACCATGAAATAACATTTGATCACCCCAGTGGTTCTTGCTGTGTACTTTGAAATTTTGTAACTAAATGGAAGTGCTGAAGAAAAGAAGACCAGATTGATCACTCTTACTGATCTATTATTATTATTACTATAATTATTTTTAATATTATTTAAACCTTTCCTCATTGGCTACTTCTGGATATAACTGATGGGAAGCATTGATGATTATCTGTAATGTTTTCATTGTATTCAATAATTAAATTACTGTTATTGTGTAAATTCAAATTTATTGTGTACTTTTTTTACATCTTAATGAATTTAATTGTTTTATTATTATTATTATTATTATTAATAATAATAATAATAATAATAATAATAATAATAATTTTTGTAAATTAGTATTGTTATTATTGGTATTGTTATATTTTTTTATTAGTATTATTATGAAAAAAATATTTCTATTATAAATTTATTAAAATTCTTTTTAATAATAATAATTATTAGTAGTAGTAGTAGTAGTAGTAGTATAAATGTCATCATTATTATTATAAATGTTACTATTGTTGTTATAATAATAACTATTACTATTAATATAGTTATTGTTATTATAGATTTTATTATTGTTATGAATATTATGATTATTATTATACATTTTATTGTTGTTTTATTATTATTAATTTTATTATTATTATTATACATATTATGATTATTATACATATTATTATTAATTAATATTATTATCAGTAGTAGTAGTATAAAACCTATTATTGTTGTTGTTGATATTATTATTACTATTAATTAAATTATTATTATTATAAATTTTATTATTATTAAAGAAGTCTTTCTGGTACTGAGTGGCGCATTGTTTCGGTTGGTTGTTTTGGTTGGTTTTCATCTCTTATTGGTTGTAAACCATTTCCATAGAAAAACTGTGTGTAAATATAGCCACGCCCCTCCTGCACTGTGATTGGTTGGAAGGGTTTCTCTTGGTCTCCTTTTTTAAGATAGACTACTGTCTAATCAATCCCAATGTAAAGGACAGCCAATCACGGCTCAGAAGGAGGGACGTTAGCCAGTTGTGGTACCGGAGGGCGGTGCTTGTCCTGATACGGGTGGGAACTACAATAAGCACTGCGCAGCGCGGTGCCTTTCGGTTTTGCTTCCGTCTGCGTTGGCGGTGGCGGAGATGTGATTGGGCGGACTGCGTGCGCGACTCAACTCCCTTAGCCAATGCTAGCGGAGACAGCCGCTGTCAGTCAATCCGAGCGTATGTGGGCGTGGCTTTCCTGAATACGGGTGGGAAACAAACACGACACAGTGGAGAAGCGGATCGGAGCGCGTGCTGGGAGTCTGGAGCTTTTATCGGGGTTATCGTCCGTCCGGTGCGCGTGCGGACTGTGTGATGGCGTGTGGAGCCACCCTGAAGCGCTCCGTGGGGCTCGAGCCCCTTCACGGTCCTCCGTCACCCAAGCGGCGGAGGAGCAGTCCGCTGTCCGGGCCAGGAACCCCTCAGCCGGGCCAGAGGTGCAGCCTAAGCGCCGCTGCTGAGCTCCACTCCTCCGCGGGTAGGAAAGAGGGGGTGGGGGTTAGGTTCTTAAACCTCAGGCCGGTTTACAGGCAGTGGCGAGCCACCCTCCCGCTACTCCTCACCACCGGTTAGCCAGGGCTGTGGCTGGGTGTAGACTGGATGTGTGTGCGGAGTCACAGTCCTCCTCAGGCAGCAGGGTAGGGGGCGACCGGGTGGGTTTACTGGTCTGACTGGCTCAGACACACTGTGCAGGAAGTGTGTGCAGTGCGTTTGTGTCCTGACCCTGTTGCGCACTTCGTCTTCCACACGCTGCTGCCCCACACTGGAGCTGTTCGGCTCTCCATGCTTTCAGGATGACGACGCTCCGAGTAACAGCCCTACCGACTGACACTGCCGAGGGTAACAGCCCTAACGACTGACACTGCCGAGGGTAAGAGCCCTAACGACTGACACTGCTAAGAGTAACAGCCCTAACGACTGACACTGCTAAGAGTAACAGCCCTAACGACTGACACTGCTAAGAGTAACAGCCCTAACGACTGACACTGCCGAGGGTAAGAGCCCTAACGACTGACACTGCCAGGCGTAAGAGCCCTAACGACTGACACTGCCGAGGGTAAGAGCCCTAACGACTGACACTGCTAAGAGTAACAGCCCTAACGACTGACACTGCTAAGAGTAACAGCCCTAACGACTGACACTGCCAGGCGTAAGAGCCCTAACGACTGACACTGCTAAGAGTAACAGCCCTAACGACTGACACGGCTAAGAGTAACAGCCCTAACGATTGACACGGCTAAGAGTAACAGCCCTAACGACTGACACTGCTAAGAGTAACAGCCCTAACGACTGACACTGCCAGGCGTAAGAGCCCTAACGACTGACACTGCTAAGAGTAACAGCCCTAACGATTGACACTGCCAGGCGTAAGAGCCCTAACGACTGACACTGCTAAGAGTAACAGCCCTAACGACTGACACGGCTAAGAGTAACAGCCCTAACGACTGACACTGCTAAGAGTAACAGCCCTAACGACTGACACTGCTAAGAGTAACAGCCCTAACGACTGACACTGCTAAGAGTAAGAGCCCTAACGAGTGACACTGCTAAGAGTACCAGTGTCTCAGTAGTGTCAGTCTTTAGGGCTCTTAGTCTCAGTAGTGTCATTCTTTAGGACTCTTACTCTCTGTAGTGTCAGTCTTTAGGGCTCTTACTCTCAGTAGTGTCAGTCTTTAGGACTCTTACTCTCTGTAGTGTCAGTCTTTAGGACTCTTACTCTCAGTAGTGTCAGTCTTTAGGACTCTTACTCTCTGTAGTGTCAGTCTTTAGGGCTCTTACTCTCAGTAGTGTCAGTCTTTAGGACTCTTACTCTCTGTAGTGTCAGTCTTTAGGACTCTTACTCTCAGTAGTGTCAGTCTTTAGGACTCTTACTCTCTGTAGTGTCAGTCTTTAGGACTCTTACTCTCAGTAGTGTCAGTCTTTAGGACTCTTACTCGGTAGTGTCAGTCTTTAGGGCTCTTACTCTCAGTAGTGTCAGTCTTTAGGGCTCTTACTCTCAGTAGTGTCAGTCTTTAGGACTCTTACTCTCAGTAGTGTCAGTCTTTAGGGCTCTTACTCTCAGTAGTGTCAGTCTTTAGGGCTCTTACTCTCAGTAGTGTCAGTCTTTAGGGCTCCTACTCT
Source organism: Prochilodus magdalenae (assembly GCA_024036415.1). Lineage (NCBI taxonomy): Eukaryota > Metazoa > Chordata > Actinopteri > Characiformes > Prochilodontidae > Prochilodus > Prochilodus magdalenae. The sequence continues at coordinate 282,481 of JAMWET010000914.1, forward strand.
CTGTAGTGTCAGTCTTTAGGACTCTTACTCTCGGTAGTGTCAGTCTTTAGGACTCTTACTCTCGGTAGTGTCAGTCTTTAGGGCTCCTACTCTCAGTAGTGTCAGTCTTAATGGGCTGTTACTCTCAGTAGTGTCAGTCTTTAGGGCTCTTACTCTCAGTAGTGTCAGTCTTTAGGGCTCTTACTCTCAGTAGTGTCAGTCTTTAGGGCTCCTACTCTCAGTAGTGTCAGTCTTTAGGACTCTTACTCTCAGTAGTGTCAGTCTTTAGGGCTGTTACTCTCAGTAGTGTCAGTCTTTAGGGCTCTTACTCTCAGTAGTGTCAGTCTTTAGGGCTGTTACTCTCAGTAGTGTCAGTCTTTAGGGCTCTTACTCTCAGTAGTGTCAGTCTTTAGGACTCTTACTCTCTGTAGTGTCAGTCTTTAGGGCTCTTACTCTCAGTAGTGTCAGTCTTTAGGGCTCTTACTCTCAGTAGTGTCAGTCTTTAGGGCTCTTACTCTCTGTAGTGTCAGTCTTTAGGACTCTTACTCTCTGTAGTGTCAGTCTTTAGGACTCTTACTCTCTGTAGTGTCAGTCTTTAGGGCTCTTACTCTTAGCAGTGTCAGTCGTTAGGGCTATTACTCTTAGCAGTGTCAGTCGTTAGGGCTATTACTCTTGGAAGTGTCAGTCTTTAGGGCTGTTACTCTTAGCAGTGTCAGTCATTAGGACTCTTACTCTCAGTAGTGTCAGTCTTTAGGGCTCTTACTCTCTGTAGTGTCAGTCTTTAGGACTCTTACTCTCAGTAGTGTCAGTCTTTAGGGCTCTTACTCTCTGTAGTGTCAGTCTTTAGGACTCTTACTCTCAGTAGTGTCAGTCTTTAGGGCTCCTACTCTCAGTAGTGTCAGTCTTTAGGACTCTTACTCTCAGTAGTGTCAGTCTTTAGGACTCTTACTCTCAGTAGTGTCAGTCTTTAGGACTCTTACTCTCAGTAGTGGCAGTCTTTAGGCCTCCTACTCTCAGTAGTGTCAGTCTTTAGGGCTCTTACTCTCAGTAGTGTCAGTCTTTAGGGCTCCTACTCTCAGTAGTGTCAGTCTTTAGGGCTCCTACTCTCAGTAGTGTCAGTCTGTAGGGCTCCTACTCTCAGTAGTGTCAGTCTTTAGGGCTCCTACTCTCAGTAGTGTCAGTCTTTAGGGCTCTTACTCTCAGTAGTGTCAGTCTTTAGGGCTCCTACTCTCAGTAGTGTCAGTCTTTAGGGCTCTTACTCTCAGTAGTGTCAGTCTTTAGGACTCTTACTCTCTGTAGTGTCAGTCTTTAGGGCTCCTACTCTCTGTAGTGTCAGTCTTTAGGACTCTTACTCTCAGTAGTGTCAGTCTTTAGGGCTGTTACTCTCAGTAGTGTCAGTCTTTAGGGCTCCTACTCTCTGTAGTGTCAGTCTTTAGGACTCTTACTCTCAGTAGTGTCAGTCTTTAGGGCTCTTACTCTCAGTAGTGTCAGTCTTTAGGGCTCCTACTCTCAGTAGTGTCAGTCTTTAGGGCTCCTACTCTCTGTAGTGTCAGTCTTTAGGGCTCCTACTCTCTGTAGTGTCAGTCTTTAGGGCTCTTGCTCTCGGTAGTGTCAGTCTTTAGGGCTCCTACTCTCAGTAGTGTCAGTCTTTAGGACTCTTACTCTCAGTAGTGTCAGTCTTTAGGGCTCTTACTCTCAGTAGTGTCAGTCTTTAGGGCTCCTACTCTCAGTAGTGTCAGTCTTTAGGGCTCCTACTCTCAGTAGTGTCAGTCTGTAGGGCTCCTACTCTCAGTAGTGTCAGTCTTTAGGGCTCCTACTCTCAGTAGTGTCAGTCTTTAGGGCTCTTACTCTCAGTAGTGTCAGTCTTTAGGGCTCTTACTCTCAGTAGTGTCAGTCTTTAGGGCTCTTACTCTCTGTAGTGTCAGTCTTTAGGGCTCTTACTCTCAGTAGTGTCAGTCTTTAGGGCTCTTACTCTCAGTAGTGTCAGTCTTTAGGGCTCCTACTCTCAGTAGTGTCAGTCTTTAGGGCTCTTACTCTCAGTAGTGTCAGTCTTTAGGGCTCTTACTCTCAGTAGTGTCAGTCTTTAGGGCTCCTACTCTCAGTAGTGTCAGTCTTTAGGACTCTTACTCTCAGTAGTGTCAGTCTTTAGGGCTCTTACTCTCAGTAGTGTCAGTCTTTAGGGCTCCTACTCTCAGTAGTGTCAGTCTTTAGGGCTCTTACTCTCAGTAGTGTCAGTCTTTAGGGCTCTTACTCTCAGTAGTGTCAGTCTTTAGGGCTCTTACTCTCAGTAGTGTCAGTCTGTAGGACTCTTACTCTCTGTAGTGTCAGTCTTTAGGGCTCCTACTCTCAGTAGTGTCAGTCTTTAGGACTCTTACTCTCAGTAGTGTCAGTCTTTAGGACTCTTACTCTCTGTAGTGTCAGTCTTTAGGGCTCCTACTCTCTGTAGTGTCAGTCTTTAGGGCTCTTACTCTCTGTAGTGTCAGTCATTAGGGCTCTTGCTCTGGGTAGTGTCAGTCTTTAGGGCTCTTGCTCTGGGTAGTGTCAGTCTTTAGGGCTCCTACTGTCTGTAGTGTCAGTCTTTAGGGCTCTTAGTCTTAGACTTCCTCTCCCAGGTATGTTCAGTTTGATAGTGTTGGTTGATCACTTTTCTCTCCTACAGAGAAAATCTTGCATACCTTCCGTCAGGGGTACGGCCAGTACCAGAGGCGGCGCCAGGCTGAGGGGGGCGTGGTCCCAAGTGACAGTCATGGATCTGGAGATGAGAGGAGCCCCAGTCCTGTACTCAGCTCTGCCCCCAGCTCCGCCCCCAGCTCACCTACAGGTGTGTTTCAATTCCCAAACCCAGGGGATATGTTAACGTCAGGTACCAGACATGTCTTGGCTGATTGAATACCTTTGGGGCAGTGGTGGCTTTAACTCTGGGTGTTCCTCCTGCAGCTGGGTGGGTAAAGAAGGATCAGCCATTCTTCACCCTGCGGCAGGTGAGTTACCTGTGCGAGCACGTTCTGAGGGAGCGTGAGGAGGCTCTCAGGGAGGAATATGACCGTGTCCTCAACGTCAAACTGGCAGGTACCAGTGGTTCTCTGTGTTCTGTGTGCCTCATGGGGGCTTGCTCAGCATACTTTCTGACCCCACTATTCCACACAGCACCACCCACACTAACACACCACCACCACGTCAGTGTCCCTGCAGTGTCTAATCCACTCACACCAGCACCACCCACACTAACACACCACCACCACGTCAGTGTCACTGCAGTGTCTGATCAACTCACACCAGCACCACCCACACTAACACACCACCACCACGTCAGTGTCACTGCAGTGTCTGATCCACTCACACCAGCACCACCCACACTAACACACCACCACCACGTCAGTGTCACTGCAGTGTCTGATCCACTCACACCAGCACCACCCACACTAACACACCACCACCACGTCAGTGTCACTGCAGTGTCTGATCCACTCACACCACCACCACACACACCAACACACCACCACCACGCCAGTGTCACTGCAGTGTCTGATCCACTCACACCACCACCACACACACTAACACACCACCACCACGTCAGTGTCACTGCAGTGTCTGATCCACTCACACCAGCACCACCCACACTAACACACCACCACCACGTCAGTGTCACTGCAGTGTCTGATCCACTCACACCACCACCACACACACTAACACACCACCACCACGCCAGTGTCACTGCAGTGTCTGATCCACTCACACCAGCACCACACACACTAACACACCACCACCACGTCAGTGTCACTGCAGTGTCTGATCCACTCACACCAGCACCACCCACACTAACACACCACCACCACGCCAGTGTCACTGCAGTGTCTGATCCACTCACACCAGCACCACCCACACTAACACACCACCACCACGTCAGTGTCCCTGCAGTGTCTGATCCACTCACACCAGCACCACCCACACTAACACACAAACACCACGCCAGTGCCACTGCAGTGTCTGATCAACTCACACCAGCACCACCCACACTAACACACCACCACCACGTCAGTGTCACTGCAGTGTCTGATCCACTCACACCAGCACCACCCACACTAACACACCACCACCACGTCAGTGTCACTGCAGTGTCTGATCCACTCACACCAGCACCACCCACACTAACACACCACCACCACGTCAGTGTCACTGCAGTGTCTGATCCACTCACACCAGCACCACCCACACTAACACACAACCACCACGCCAGTGTCACTGCAGTGTCTGATCCACTCACACCAGCACCACCCACACTAACACACCACCACCACGTCAGTGTCACTGCAGTGTCTGATCCACTCACACCAGCACCACCCACACTAACACGCCACCACCACGTCAGTGTCACTGCAGTGTCTGATCCACTCACACCAGCACCACCCACACTAACACGCCACCACCACGTCAGTGTCACTGCAGTGTCTGATCCACTCACACCATCACCACACACACACACACACCACCAACACGTGAGTGTCACTGCAGTGTCTGATCCACTCACACCAGCAGGCACCACACACTAACACACACCACCACCACGTCAGTGTCACTGCAGTGTCTGATCCACTCACACCAGCACCACCCACACTAACACACCACCACCCCGTCAGTGTCACTGCAGTGTCTGATCCACTCACACCAGCACCACCCACACTAACACACCACCACCACGTCAGTGTCACTGCAGTGTCTGATCCACTCACACCATCACCACACACTAACACACCACCACCACGTCAGTGTCACTGCAGTGTCTGATCCACTCACACCAGCACCACCCACACTAACACACCACCTCCACGCCAGTGCCACTGCTGTGTCTGATCCACTCACACCAGCACCACACACACTAACACACCACCACCACGTCAGTGTCACTGCAGTGTCTGATCCACTCACACCAGCACCACACACTAACACACCACCACCACGTCAGTGTCACTGCAGTGTCTGATCCACTCACACCAGCACCACCCACACTAACACACCACCACCACGTCAGTGTCACTGCAGTGTCTGATCAACTCACACCAGCACCACCCACACTAACACACCACCACCACGTCAGTGTCACTGCAGTGTCTGATCCACTCACACCAGCACCACCCACACTAACACACCACCACCACGTCAGTGTCACTGCAGTGTCTGATCCACTCACACCAGCACCACCCACACTAACACACCACCACCACGTCAGTGTCACTGCAGTGTCTGATCCACTCACACCACCACCACACACACCAACACACCACCACCACGCCAGTGTCACTGCAGTGTCTGATCCACTCACACCACCACCACACACACCAACACACCACCACCACGTCAGTGTCACTGCAGTGTCTGATCCACTCACACCAGCACCACCCACACTAACACACCACCACCACGTCAGTGTCACTGCAGTGTCTGATCCAATCACACCACCACCACACACACTAACACACCACCACCACGCCAGTGTCACTGCAGTGTCTGATCCACTCACACCAGCACCACCCACACTAACACACCACCACCACGTCAGTGTCACTGCAGTGTCTGATCCACTCACACCAGCACCACCCACACTAACACACCACCACCACGCCAGTGTCACTGCAGTGTCTGATCCACTCACACCAGCACCACCCACACTAACACACCACCACCACGTCAGTGTCCCTGCAGTGTCTGATCCACTCACACCAGCACCACCCACACTAACACACCACCACCACGTCAGTGTCACTGCAGTGTCTGATCAACTCACACCAGCACCACCCACACTAACACACCACCACCACGTCAGTGTCACTGCAGTGTCTGATCCACTCACACCAGCACCACCCACACTAACACACCACCACCACGTCAGTGTCACTGCAGTGTCTGATCCACTCACACCAGCACCACCCACACTAACACACCACCACCACGTCAGTGTCACTGCAGTGTCTGATCCACTCACACCAGCACCACCCACACTAACACACAACCACCACGCCAGTGTCACTGCAGTGTCTGATCCACTCACACCAGCACCACCCACACTAACACACCACCACCACGTCAGTGTCACTGCAGTGTCTGATCCACTCACACCAGCACCACCCACACTAACACGCCACCACCACGTCAGTGTCACTGCAGTGTCTGATCCACTCACACCAGCACCACCCACACTAACACACCACCACCACGTCAGTGTCACTGCAGTGTCTGATCCACTCACACCAGCACCACACACACTAACACACCACCACCACGTCAGTGTCACTGCAGTGTCTGATCCACTCACACCAGCACCACACACTAACACACCACCACCACGTCAGTGTCACTGCAGTGTCTGATCCACTCACACCAGCACCACCCACACTAACACACCACCACCACGTCAGTGTCACTGCAGTGTCTGATCCACTCACACCAGCACCACCCACACTAACACACCACCACCACGTCAGTGTCACTGCAGTGTCTGATCCACTCACACCATCGCCACACACTAACACACCACCACCACGTCAGTGTCACTGCAGTGTCTGATCCACTCACACCAGCACCACCCACACTAACACGCCACCACCACGTCAGTGTCACTGCAGTGTCTGATCCACTCACACCAGCACCACACACACTAACACACCACCACCACGTCAGTGTCACTGCAGTGTCTGATCCACTCACACCAGCACCACACACTAACACACCACCACCACGTCAGTGTCACTGCAGTGTCTGATCCACTCACACCAGCACCACACACACTAACACACCACCACCACGCCAGTGTCACTGCAGTGTCTGATCCACTCACACCAGCACCACACACACTAACACACCACCACCACGCCAGTGTATTACATATTATTATAGTTATTGTTACAGTAAATAAACATAAACAGAGTAAAAAGGAACAAAGCTGATCTGAAAACTGGTATATATACACTCATCAGGAGACCAGCTGCACCCAGAAGGAGGTGTGGGAGTGCGGGTGTGTTGGGAAGGAGGATAAAGGTGACCAGGATCAATAACTGGTGATAAATTTAGACTGATATGATCAATATTTATTGAGCTACACATACAGAAGTCTGTCTCTCAGTATGGCGTCGGGCCGCCGTGTTCGCTAACCCAACACGCCAGACGTCTCGGTATGGAGCTGTAGAGGTTCCTAATGGAGTCCTGTGATAATCCATCCCATGCAGCTTGAACATCCTCACACAGTTCCTGCAGATGGTGCGGTAGGGGTGGAGGTGGAGGGACACCAGGTCTTCTGAACGTGTGACTACAAACCGCTCATCTTGTAACTGTGACCCACGGTGCCTCCACACTGTGTGTCGTTGGGCGTCTTCACCAAGACTAAAGCGTGGGACTCGTCACTGAAGATGACCCGCTGCCAGTCTGAGTCACTGTCCATGACAGTCTGGTGTGTGTGTGTGTGTGTGCAGTCTTTGGTGACGGTGACGTGGTGTTAAGGACAGTCGTGGTAACGGTCTGTGTGCATGTAGTCCTGCGTGGTGCAGCCGTCTGCCGATGGTGCTGCACTAACAGGACGACTGATGGAGGACACCACTGCTCGCTGGAGGTCTGTAATGGTGGTGTTGGGTCAGTCAGGTACAGAGATAAGACCCTTGCTTAGGTCACATGTGCGGTCGAGTGTGGAACTTGAATCATTAGCCTCTCTCACCATGTCACACCTCCACACCAGGTTTGAGTCCTGTGGGTTGGTTCCCTCTGGGTGCAGCAGTTCCTTTGATGATGTGTGTTTGTAGTTCAGGTCTTGCTGTGATGTTCTGTATTAGACCTGCTGCTGGAACAGAACAGGGTGTTTGTTTATCTGATCCTCTTCTTCAAACCTAACACTGTTATCTGCTGTGTTCTGTCCTTGTCCTCTGTGTGTGTGTGTGTGTGTGTGTGTGTGTGTGTGTGTGTGTATGTGTGTGTGTGTGTGTGTGTGTGTGTGTGTGTGTGTGTGTGTATCTGTGTGTGTGTGTGTGTGTGTGTGTGTGTGTGTGTACTGTGTGTGTGTGTGTGTGTGTTAATGTGTGTGTGTGTGTGTGTGTGTGTGTGTGTGTGTGTGTGTAACTGTGTGTGTGTGTGTGTGTGTGTGTGTGTGTGTGTGTGTGTGTGTAACTGTGTGTGTGTGTGAGTGTGTGTGTGTGTGTTAATGTGTGTGTGTGTGTGTGTGTGTGTGTGTAACTGTGTGTGTGTGTGTGTGTGTGTGTGTATGTGTGTGTGTGTAACTGTGTGTGTGTGTGTGTACTGTGTGTGTGTGTGTGTTAATGTGTGTGTGTGTGTGTGTACTGTGTGTGTGTGTGTTAATGTGTATGTGTGTGTGTGTGTGTGTGTGTGTGTATGTATGTGTGTGTGTGTGTGTGTACTGTGTGTACTGTGTGTGTGTGTGTGTGTGTGTGTGTGTGTGTGTGTGTGTGTGTGTGTGTGTGTGTGTGTGCTTTAGAACAGTACGAGGCGTTTGTGAAGTTCACTGAAGACCAAATTGTGCGGCGATATAGAGAACGTCCTGCCAGCTGTAAGTAGAAACATGACAAAGTATTTAATACGCCCCTGGGTCGACACTAAACAGATACATTCCAGAATCAGTTTAATATCTAGAACCCAGTAGAACCACAATAGGAACAACTGCTATCTTTAACAGGCCAGATTGTGTTTAATATCTAGAACTACAGAAGGAACCACTGCTTTACAGTTCAGATTCAGTTTAATATCTAGAACCTAGTACATCCACAGTTCAATTTAGCTCATAGATAATAAACAGACACGTACCATATACAACTCGGTACCTTATTCACAGCCCAATAACCATGTGGAACATTTCACCCCATAACAACTACACAGTACCTGTGGTACCCAAGTAATATCTAGAACCTGTTGAGAATTTCAGTGTAAATTGCCTTAGAGGTTGTTTAAAATAAGTACCTAGAACTCATTACCTCACACCTGTGTACCTCATTACCTCACACCTGACTACCTCACACTAATCCTAATGCACTCCCTCCGGTTCTAGCTGGAGACAGTAGCGTGGTGTGGATTTAAAGGTTTCTCTGCCTGGTTTAGAAATATCTCTATAAAATCACAGCCTGGATTTGTGGCCACTGGAGATCAGTCAGAGTTCTAAGGCTAGAACTGAGCATAGGTTCCGGATTACACTCATATTTAACAGGGTTCCCTCTTCTGCTTGTTCTATTACAGATGTCTCATGAAGACTTCCCTTAGACCCCGCCCTGTCCTGTCTGATAGGTTACCATGAAGAATGACGGTCTGTATTCATATGATCGTCCCTATGAAGGACGTGTACGTGGGTTCTTGTACACAGCACCTGTTCTCACGTTGTCTGTTCTAAGCTGATGATGAGCTGAGCGCGCAAACGTTCCAAATTCACCTGGAATATAATCATGTTCCTATAATACGTTCATGCTCACTTCTGTACGATTCCCAACTTGGGGACCCGATATTACATCCACTGTTTATTTTCCTGGTTCCACTGTTTATTTTCCTGGTTCCACTGTTTATTTTTCTGGTTCCACAGTTTATTTTTTTTTTTGGTTCCACTGTTTATTTTCCTGGTTCCACTGTTTATTTTTCAGGTTCCACAGTTTATTTTTCTTGTTCCACTGTGTATTTTTTTGGTTCCACTGTTAATTTTCCCGGTTTCACTGTTTATTTTTCTTGTTCCACTGTTTATTTTATTGTCATGGTTCCACAGTTTTTTTTTCTGGTTCCAGTTTATTTTTGTGGTTCCACTGTTTATTTTCCTGGTTCCACAGTTAATTTTCCCGGTTTCACTGTTTATTTTTCTTGTTCCACTGTGTATTTTTCAGGTTCCACTGTTTATTTTATTGTCATGGTTCCACTGTTTATTTTCCTGGTTCCAGTTTATTTTTGTGGTTCCACTGTTTATTTTCCTGGTTCCACAGTTAATTTTCCCGGTTTCACTGTTTATTTTTCTTGTTCCACTGTGTATTTTTCAGGTTCCACTGTTTATTTTATTGTCATGGTTCCACAGTTTTTTTTTCTGGTTCCAGTTTATTTTTGTGGTTCCACTGTTTATTTTCCTGGTTCCACAGTTAATTTTCCCGGTTTCACTGTTTATTTTTCTGGTTCCACAGTTTATTTTTCTGGTTCCACTGTTTATTTTCCTGGTTCCACTGTTTATTTTTCAGGTTCCACAGTTTATTTTTCTTGTTCCACTGTGTATTTTTCTGGTTCCACTGTTTATTTTCCTGGTTCCACTGTTTATTTTTCAGGTTCCACAGTTTATTTTTCTGGTTCCACAGTTTATTTTTCTGGTTCCACTGTTTATTTTCCTGGTTCCACTGTTTATTTTTCTGGTTCCACTGTTTATTTTTCTGGTTCCACAGTTTATTTTTCTGGTTCCACTGTTTATTTTTCAGGTTCCACTGTTTATTTTCCTGGTTCCACTGTTTATTTTTCAGGTTCCACAGTTTATTTTTCTTGTTCCACTGTGTATTTTTTTGGTTCCACTGTTAATTTTCCCGGTTTCACTGTTTATTTTTCTTGTTCCACTGTGTATTTTTCAGGTTCCACTGTTTATTTTATTGTCATGGTTCCACAGTTTTTTTTTCTGGTTCCAGTTTATTTTTGTGGTTCCACTGTTTATTTTCCTGGTTCCACAGTTAATTTTCCCGGTTTCACTGTTTATTTTTCTTGTTCCACTGTGTATTTTTCAGGTTCCACTGTTTATTTTATTGTCATGGTTCCACAGTTTTTTTTTCTGGTTCCAGTTTATTTTTGTGGTTCCACTGTTTATTTTCCTGGTTCCACAGTTAATTTTCCCGGTTTCACTGTTTATTTTTCTTGTTCCACTGTGTATTTTTCAGGTTCCACTGTTTATTTTATTGTCATGGTTCCACAGTTTTTTTTTCTGGTTCCAGTTTATTTTTGTGGTTCCACTGTTTATTTTCCTGGTTCCACAGTTAATTTTCCCGGTTTCACTGTTTATTTTTCTGGTTCCACAGTTTATTTTTCTGGTTCCACTGTTTATTTTCCTGGTTCCACTGTTTATTTTTCAGGTTCCACAGTTTATTTTTCTTGTTCCACTGTGTATTTTTTTGGTTCCACTGTTAATTTTCCCGGTTTCACTGTTTATTTTTCTTGTTCCACTGTGTATTTTTCAGGTTCCACTGTTTATTTTATTGTCATGGTTCCACAGTTTTTTTTTCTGGTTCCAGTTTATTTTTGTGGTTCCACTGTTTATTTTCCTGGTTCCACTGTTTATTTTTCTGGTTCCACTGTTTATTTTCCTGGTTCCACTGTTTATTTTTCTGGTTCCACTGTTTATTTTATTGTCATGGTTCCACAGTTTTTTTTCTGGTTCCACTGTGTATTTTTCTGTTTTGGGTGATATCTCTACTACAGGGGATCTTTATGAGTCCTGGATGAAATGTGGCTGTTTAGAACCTGCAGTGCTCTAGAGCAGGGTTTCCCAACCTGTGGGCTGCAGACCAGCAGTTGCCCATGAAGCGCCCTCTAGTGGTCTGTGGGCATGTACAGAGTTGGAGGCAGTAGTTATAGTGGGCCCATAAACTCAGATATAACCACACAGTCAACACAGTCGAGTCACATTATTATGACCATCCAGAGAAACTACCCTGTGTAGCACGGACAACTCAGTAAGATCCTGGTAGGTGGTCACAGGTATCTGGAGCAATGCTGACTGCAGTGCAGCCCACAACTGCTGGAGGGGGTTCTAGTCTGTGGCCTTGTCATGCTGGAAGATCCCATCCGCCCCAGGGAAGACACATCAGCATGTGTTCTCAGGTCCTCAGTGTCGGTACTTAAAGAAACCGCAGTTTAAGAAGTTGAGTTTAGCGTTCTGGTGTGTCAGGTGGGCCTTAGGGCCGACGACATTGAGAACCCCTGCTCTAGATTCTGTTCTAGACTCACCTTCTCTGCAGATGAAACCATCTGCTTTTCGGTTTGTCCTGTGTTGCCAGTCCTGTGTTACATCATAGAATACCCAGATCAAAGGACTACATCATTTTTAAATTAACATGTTTGAGGATTCTTTCTGATATGGCAGGAATCCTGACTTTAGGGGTCAGTGACATTAGCCACAGTGAGCTAATGTTAGCTCAGTGACTCTGGAACCACACTATGCTAACTTGGGGTTGTGGGTGTCAGTGTACATCACTGTATTTGTTTATGTTCTCTGAAATAAACTTTTGATGAACCTTTACTGTCCCTCTGTTGAGACCACTGTATGGTGTAATCTACTAATCTACTACATAAAAACAGAGAGGTGGTGTGTAAGAGTAAACGTTATTTCTAATATTTTAAAATGAAAAGTTATTCTTACTAGATATAAAATCTGAGTAAAAGCTTTTCTTACTATATATATAAAGTCAGTAAAATTTATTCCTCCACAATAAAATCTGGGTGAAACGAATTCCTAGTAAATACAAAGTGAGTAAAATAATTCTTACTACATAAGAAATGAGTAAAAGTGATTTCTACACAATAAAAAGTGAGTAAAAGTTATTCCTGCTATATAATAAGCGAATACACGTTATTCCTACTATATAAAAAGTGAGTAAAATTTATTCCTACACAATAAAAAGTAAGTAAAAGCTATTACTACAATATATAAATTGAGCAAAGATTATTCTAGAATAAAAGTTGAGAAAATTTTATTACTACAGTACAAAACAAGTAAAATAAATTATTAAAAAATCATACATTGTGATTTCTGGATTTTTTTTTTTAGATTATGTCTTTCACAGTGGACATGCACCTAAGATGAAAATTTCAGACCCCTCCATGATTTCTAAGTGGGAGAACTTGCAAAGTCGCAGGGTGTTCAAATACTTATTTTCCTCACTGTATATAATGAGTGGGGAAAAATGTATTTCTACTTTATATAAAGTGAGTAAAAGCTATTCCTACTATAAAATAAGTGAGTAAAATTTATTTGTACTATATAATAAGTGAGTAAAAGTTATTTCTACAATATATACAGTGAGTAAATGTTATTTCTAATTATATTAAAATGAGTAAAAGTAGTTTTTTACTATATTTAAAGTAAATAAAAATTATTCCTCATATTAAAGGTGAGTAAAAGTCATTTCTACTATATATAAAGTGAGTAAAGGTTATTTCTACTATATCTAAAGGGAGTATAAATGATTCCTACTATATAAAAGGTGAGTAAAAGTTATTTTTAGTATATATAATGTGAGTAAAGGTGATTCCTCCTATATAATAAGTAAATAAAAGTTATTCCTACCGTATTAAAAATAGGTCAAATATATTTGTCCTATATATAAAGTGAGTAAGACTTATTTTCTACTATATAATAAGTGAGGAAAAAATTGGTCATACTATATTAAAAGTGAGTATAAATTATTCCTACTACATAATAAATAAGTACAATTTATGCCTGCTATATAAAACCTGAGTAAAAGTTATTCCTACTATGTACAAAGTGAGTAAAATGTTTTCCTACACAATAAAAGCTGAGTAAAAGATATTCTAGATATATAAAACGTGAGTAAAATTAATTCCTACTATATAAAAATGAGTAAAAGTGATTTCTAAACAATAAAAAAGTAAGTTATTCCTGTTATATAAAAAGTGAGTAAAAGTTATTACTACACATTAAAAAGTGAGTAAAAGATATTCCCACTAAAAAATAAGTGAGAAAAAGTTATTTGTACTATATAAAATGTGAGTAAAAGTTATTCCTACTGTATAATAAGTGGGTAAAAAGTTTTCCTACACAATAAAAGCTTATTAAAAGACAATGCTGATGAATAAAATGTAAGTAAAATTAATTCCTACTTCATATAAAAATGAGTTATAAAAATTTCTACACAATAAAAAGTAAGTTATACTGTTTACAGCCACACACTGAACTGATACTGCTCTCCTCTTTGCACATGTCCTGTACATGTACTGTCTAAAGTGCTTACCAATAAACCCTGCACTGGCATAATGACAGTAATGGTGAACGGAACTGAATATAACTTCTGACAGAACGAAACCTTGTATCTTCAAAATGATGACTTCAAAGGGACAGACTTAGACAGGAAGGCCACGTCTTTCCTGACCTTTGAACACAATGCAGGCGTTCCCTCGAGTTCTCCAAATCAGCAAAATGAACAGAACCCAAACGGAGACAGAGGGGTGTCGCACGACAGCGATGACGCTCAGTGATGTCATGTGGTTTGTGGTTATGTAATAGGCTGAGGTGTAGGATCTCGTGCTGCTGTGACTGGTCGTTAGCTGCCGGAGCTCAGTCCGGGTTCTAAAGGCAATGTGCTTGGTATTGATCTCCCTCCAGCAGATGAACCCACAGGCGGCCTGAGAGGAGGCAGTAATTAGATTTACAGGGAGTGAGCTCATGGGTGAAATCGGACGTGCCCGATTGACGGTTAGCATTGACGAGTGAGTCTGAACCGGCTGAACTGGAACGCTGCATGTGAGCCTGTGTTTAGCTGTGTGGGCTCTCAAGACAGGAAGCCTGAAACGACTGGGGTGCTACATTACCAACTTACATAACTGGAGCTACAGCACTGCAACAGAGGTGCTTCCCAAAGCCATGGTGGGAACTATGGAGGCAACCACGGTGGTAACCTCCAGGGTCGTTAAGCAACACAGGTGTTTCCCAAAACCCTAGTTCCACCGAATGTTCACAGACACTGTGGTTAGGAACCCTAACCCTAACCCTAGATGGAGCTACAGCTGCAGACCTGTGGCTAGGAGCTTAGAACCGGGACTCAAACAGAGCCACTTCCTCAGAGCATGAGGAGGAACCACTGAGAGGAACCGGGACTCAAACGGAGCAACTCCCTCAGAGCATGAGGAGGAACCACTGAGAGGAACCGGGACTCAAACAGAGCAACTCCCTCAGAGCATGAGGAGGAACCACTGACAGGAACCGGGACTCAAACAGAGAAACTCCCTCAGAGCATGAGGAGGAACCACTGAGAGGAACCGGGACTCAAACGGAGCAACTCCCTCAGAGCATGAGGAGGAACCACTGAGAGGAACCGGGACTCAAACGGAGAAACTCTCTCAGAGCATGAGGAGGAACCAGAGCATGAGGAGGAACCAGAGCATGAGGAGGAACCACTGAGAGGAACCGGGACTCAAACGGAGCAACTCCCTCAGAGCATGAGGAGGAACCACTGAGAGGAACCGGGACTCAAACGGAGCAACTCCCTCAGAGCATGAGGAGGAACCAGAGCATGAGGAGGAACCACTGAGAGGAACCGGGACTCAAACGGAGCAACTCCATCAGAGCATGAGGAGGAACCACTGAGAGGAACCGGGACTCAAACTGAACAACTCCCTCAGAGCATGAGGAGGAACCAGAGCATAAGGAGGAACCACTGAGAGGAACCGGGACTCAAACAGAGCAACTCCCTCAGAGCATGAGGAGGAACCAGAGCATGAGTAGGAACCACTGAAAGGAACCAGGACTCAAACTGAACAACTCCCTCAGAGCATGAGGAGGAACCACTGAGAGGAACCAGGACTCAAACAGAGCAACTCCCTCAGAGCATAAGGAGGAACCACTGAGAGGAACCGGGACTCAAACAGAGCAACTCCCTCAGAGCATGAGGAGGAACCACTGAGAGGAACCGGGACTCAAACTGAACAACTCCCTCAGAGCATGAGGAGGAACCACTGAGAGGAACCGGGACTCAAACTGAACAACTCCCTCAGGGCATGAGGAGGAACCACAGAGAGGAACCGGGACTCAAACGGAGAAACTCCCTCAGAGCATGAGGAGGAACCACAGAGAGGAACCGGGACTCAAACGGAGAAACTCCCTCAGAGCATGAGGAGAATCCACTGAGAGGAACCGGGACTCAAACGGAGAAACTCCCTCAGAGCATGAGGAGGAACCACTGAGAGGAACCGGGACTCAAACGGAGCAACTCCCTCAGAGCATGAGGAGGAACCACTGAAAGGAACCAGGACTCAAACTGAACAACTCCCTCAGAGCATGAGGAGGAACCACTGAGAGGAACCGGGACTCAAACTGAACAACTCCCTCAGAGCATGAGGAGGAACCACTGAGAGGAACCAGGACTCAAACAGAGCAACTCCCTCAGAGCATAAGGAGGAACCACTGAGAGGAACCGGGACTCAAACAGAGCAACTCCCTCAGAGCATGAGGAGGAACCACTGAGAGGAACCGGGACTCAAACTGAACAACTCCCTCAGAGCATGAGGAGGAACCACTGAGAGGAACCGGGACTCAAACTGAACAACTCCCTCAGGGCATGAGGAGGAACCACAGAGAGGAACCGGGACTCAAACGGAGAAACTCCCTCAGAGCATGAGGAGGAACCACTGAGAGGAACCGGGACTCATACGGAGCAACTCCATCAGAGCATGAGGAGGAACCACTGAGAGGAACCGGGACTCAAACTGAACAACTCCCTCAGAGCATGAGGAGGAACCACAGAGAGGAACCGGGACTCAAACAGAGAAACTCCCTCAGAGCATGAGGAGGAACCACTGAGAGGAACCGGGACTCAAACGGAGCAACTCCCTCAGAGCATGAGGAGGAACCACTGAGAGGAACCGGGACTCAAACGGAGCAACTCCCTCAGAGCATGAGGAGGAACCACTGAGAGGAACCGGGACTCAAATGGAGACACTCTCTCAGAGCATGAGGAGGAACCACTGAGAGGAACCGGGACTCAAACTGAACAACTCCCTCAGAGCATGAGGAGGAACCACTGAGAAGAACCGGGACTCAAACTGAACAACTCCCTCAGAGCATGAGGAGGAGCCAGAGCATGAGGAGGAACCACTGAGAGGAACCGGGACTCAAACGGAGAAACTCCATCAGAGCATGAGGAGGAACCACTGAGAGGAACCGGGACTCAAACGGAGAAACTCCCTCAGAGCATGAGGAGGAACCACTGAGAGGAACCGGGACTCAAACAGAGAAACTCCCTCAGAGCATGAGGAGGAACCACTGAGAGGAACCGGGACTCATACGGAGCAACTCCATCAGAGCATGAGGAGGAACCACTGAGAGGAACCGGGACTCAAACTGAACAACTCCCTCAGAGCATGAGGAGGAACCACAGAGAGGAACCGGGACTCAAACAGAGAAACTCCCTCAGAGCATGAGGAGGAACCACTGAGAGGAACCGGGACTCAAACGGAGCAACTCCCTCAGAGCATGAGGAGGAACCACTGAGAGGAACCGGGACTCAAACAGAGCAACTCCCTCAGAGCATGAGGAGGAACCACTGAGAGGAACCGGGACTCAAATGGAGACACTCTCTCAGAGCATGAGGAGGAACCACTGAGAGGAACCGGGACTCAAACTGAACAACTCCCTCAGAGCATGAGGAGGAACCACTGAGAGGAACCGGGACTCAAACTGAACAACTCCCTCAGAGCATGAGGAGGAACCACTGAGAAGAACCGGGACTCAAACTGAACAACTCCCTCAGAGCATGAGGAGGAGCCAGAGCATGAGGAGGAACCACTGAGAGGAACCGGGACTCAAAAGGAGAAACTCCATCAGAGCATGAGGAGGAACCACTGAGAGGAACCGGGACTCAAACGGAGAAACTCCCTCAGAGCATGAGGAGGAACCACTGAGAGGAACCGGGACTCAAACAGAGAAACTCCCTCAGAGCATGAGGAGGAACCACTGAGAGGAACCGGGACTCAAACGGAGCAACTCCCTCAGAGCATGAGGAGGAAACACTGAGAGGAACCAGGACTCAAACGGAGAAACTCCCTCAGAGCATGAGGAGGAACCACTGAGAGGAACCGGGACTCAAACAGAGCAACTCCCTCAGAGCATGAGGAGGAACCACTGAGAGGAACCGGGACTCAAACGGAGAAACTCCCTCAGAGCATGAGGAGGAACCACTGAGAGGAACCGGGACTCAAACGGAGCAACTCCCTCAGAGCATGAGGAGGAACCACTGAGAGGAACCGGGACTCAAACGGAGCAACTCCCTCAGAGCATGAGGAGGAACCAGAGCATGAGGAGGAACCACTGAGAGGAACCGGCACTCAAACTGAACAACTCCCTCAGAGCATGAGGAGGAACCAGAGCATGAGGAGGAACCACTGAGAGGAACCAGGACTCAAACAGAGCAACTCCCTCAGAGCATAAGGAGGAACCACTGAGAGGAACCAGGACTCAAGCAGAGCAACTCTCTCAGAGCATGAGGAGGAACCAGAGCATGAGGAGGAACCACTGAGAGGAACCGGGACTCAAACGGAGCAACTCCCTCAGAGCATGAGGAGGAACCACTGAGAGGAACCGGGACTCAAAATGAGCAACTCCCTCAGAGCATGAGGAGGAACCACTGAGAGGCTGGGACCAACAGGAGCCCCACTGTGGCAGGCTGCAGTAGTGAAGAGGGAGCTGCACCTACACTGGCTGTAGGCTGGAGCGGGTGGAGCCCCACTGTGGCAGGCTGCAGTAGTGAAGAGGGAGCTGCACCTACACTGGCTGTAGGCTGGAGCGGGTGGAGCCCCACTGCAGCAGGCTGCAGTAGTGAAGAGGGAGCTGCACCTACACTGGCTGTAGACTGGAGTGGGTGGAGCCCCACTGCGGCAGGCTGCAGTGGTGAAGAGGGAGCTGCACCTACACTGGCTGTAGACTGGAGCGGGTGGAGCCTCACTGTGGCAGGCTGCAGTAGTGAAGAGGGAGCTGCACCTACACTGGCTGTAGGCTGGGACCGGGCGGAGCCCCACTGTGGCAGCCTGCAGTGGTGAAGAGGGAGCTGCACCTACACTGGCTGTAGGCTGGAGCGGGTGGAGCCTCACTGTGGCAGGCTGCAGTAGTGAAGAGGGAGCTGCACCTACACTGGCTGTAGGCTGGGACCGGGCGGAGCCCCACTGTGGCAGGCTGCAGTAGTGAAGAGGGAGCTGCACCTACACTGGCTGTAGACTGGAGCGGGTGGAGCCCCACTGCAGGAGGCTGCAGTGGTTAAGAGGGAGCTGCACCTATACTGGCTGTAGGCTGGGACCGGGCGGAGCCCCACTGTGGCAGGCTGCAGTGGTGAAGAGGGAGCTGCACCTACACTGGCTGTAGACTGGAGCGGGTGGAGCCCCACTGTGGCAGGCTGCAGTAGTGAAGAGGGAGCTTCACCTACACTGGCTGTAGGCTGGGACCGACAGGAGCCCCACTGTGGCAGCCTGCAGTGGTGAAGAGGGAGCTGCACCTACACTGGCTGTAGGCTGGAGCGGGTGGAGCCCCACTGTGGCAGGCTGCAGTAGTGAAGAGGGAGCTTCACCTACACTGGCTGTAGGCTGGGACCGGGCGGAGCCCCACTGTGGCAGGCTGCAGTGGTGAAGAGGGAGCTGCACCTACACTGGCTGTAGACTGGAGTGGGTGGAGCCCCACTGTGGCAGGCTGCAGTAGTGAAGAGGGAGCTGCACCTACACTGGCTGTAGGCTGGAGCGGGTGGAGCCCCACTGTGGCAGGCTGCAGTAGTGAAGAGGGAGCTGTACCTACACTGGCTGTAGGCTGGAGAGGGTGGAGCCCCACTGCAGCAGGCTACACCTACACCAGTCTACATGTTCCCTCTTATTTATTGTCAGGAGAAGGAGACTGTGGAGCTGAACGCTATAGACTGAAGGGGCGGGGCTAAAGGCTGGTTCCGTATGTATTTGGCCCCCTCTGTGCCAGGATGACCCCCAGGCTTTCCCACCACCATACGCTGTATTGATCTCCCGTGGCTGGGTATATTGAGCCGAACTGACTGCAGCACGCCCACTGCTACTGAGCACTGGTGCCGCTGGTATGAGCACAGCTGAGGAACTGAAGCTCTTTCATGATGGGTGTCGGTGGGTTTGCACGCGAGCGGGACCGCTTTCCTCTCCTCACTGCGTTTGACTCATTCCTCAAAGACAAGGTAAGCACTGGCTTTAAATATGGACCATGTGTAAACGGTGGAAGGGAAACTGCATCATACGTAAACCAGACTTTCAGAACCTCCTAGTACCGGGTACAGTACGCTCCCTCACTCGAGCCTGGTGGAACCGTCTCCGCGCAGCAGATCAGGTCCGCCTGAGAGTGGTCACTGGAAGACCTCAACATCAGGAACTCCACACTCCACAGAGAACAGAGCAGACCTTCAGCATTTCCCAGTTTTCCAAAGAGGTCTCAGTTTTCCGGAGCCCACTATATACACACTCCTCACCAAAAGAACAGCTCCTCCCAGAATGAGGAGTGTGACCACAAACCGTTCATCTCGGTGCTGACCACAGTGCCTCCACACACGGATTCATTGGGCGTCTCCACCAAGACTAAAGCGGGACTCGTCACTGAAGATGACCCGCTGCCATTCTGAGTCACTCCATGACAGTCTGGTACGACACCACTGCAGTCTTTGGTGACGGTGACGTGGTGTTAAGGACAGTCGTGGTAACGGTCTGTGTGCAGGTAGTCCTGCGTGGTGCAGCCGTCTGCCGATGGTATTTATTTTGGTTTTATGATGTAAAATTTAGATTTCAGCTCCAGTATTGTAACTCTGGCCTGTTTGATTCAGATCCGTATCGATTCGGTACTGGAAAGGATGTAGAGTTACTGATACGCCAATACCAGCGCCGTACTGTTTCTAAAACGTTCCAGACGTTCTAAATATCTGATGTCACCCCATTCCTGTGATCACTGCCCCTCTCTCCAGAGCAGCAATGCCTGAGTGAAGATGGGGGACTGGAACTTCCTGGGCGGAATCCTCGAGGAGGTGCACATTCACTCCACCATGGTGGGGAAGATATGGCTGACCATCCTCTTCATTTTCCGCATGCTGGTGCTGGGAGTGGCGGCCGAGGACGTGTGGAACGACGAGCAGGCTGACTTCATCTGCAACACCATGCAGCCTGGCTGTCGGAACGTCTGCTACGACCGCGCCTTCCCCATCTCCCTGATCCGCTACTGGGTGCTACAGGTCATCTATTCTGTTCAGTTTATCATTTTTTATACCAGACGGATCCAGTCCTGCTCAAACACACCAGCTCAACCCTTCAGTGCATAGACTCGCAGGGTAACATGTGGTCGTGTGGTGAGAATGCACATCTGGGGACAACCGGTAATAGGGGTACACCCAACTCGCGGTCCCCCTCTCTCGCCTTTCGCAAATTATAATTCAGTAGGAAAGAACTTCAAACTTGAGGGTCTTCAAGGAGTTGGAACAGGGTTTTAGGTGGTGACCACCCACTTCAAGCCTTTACACGGCACTGCATTGGCTTAGAACAGTGTTGTTCTCAACCCTGGTCCTGGAGGCACCCTGACCTGGACACCCTCGGTAACGAGCTCGTTAACGAGCTGAGAATCTGATCAGGTGTGGTGGGAACAAGGCAGGGTGCCCCCAGGACCAGGCTTGAGTCTAAAATAAGTTTACCTCCCCCAAAATACCTATGGCTGACCTTGGAGGTCCTCGTGATGACATCAGTTAAGAAACTGAATCGAGTTGAGACAAGGGTTGCTACGGGAACAGCCAGCATCCTAAAGCATCCTAAACTTTCCAAATTTGAGGGTAGAGCCCCCCTTTAAACAGGCACCGGTAGGACAAAGACGAAAACCAGTAACCAGTAACCAGTCCAAACCAGAAAAGCTAAACTACCGGAACAGAAGGGCTAACCAAACGGCAAAACCAAAAGATCGTGCATGAATCAATCAGAGTCCAGGACACAGCAGAGACTTCACAGCACACTGAAGAAAGTGGCATATACCCCCAGGTAGCAGGTGATTGTAATTCAGACCTCTGGGGAGGAAGACTGGGAGTTCCTGATTGGTGGATTAAGGGGGCGTGGTATTGTTGTCATGGAGAAATGAACCGTGGGAATGTAGTTGTTGGATTGAGTTGAGGGAGAACCCAGAACCCTGACAGTCAGACCACCAGACCTCCCAGTCCTGCCATATCCAAGCCCTTACCGTTTCCCTGTTCCCACATACTGGATCCAGCTCCCCATCTAGTGGACAAGCCCTTAGACAGAACCGGAGTGGGTGTGCTGGAGCAGAACACAGGTTTAGCACTGTGTGAGGTAGAACATCCTGAGGCTTGATCAATAAGAACGGTCAAGGACGTGGCAGTCAAACTAACCCACATCACATGCTTGTAAATCCCGACAGGTCATCTTCGTCTCCTCACCCTCGCTTGTCTACATGGGCCATGCCATCTACCAGCTGAGAGCCCTGGAGAAGGAGCGGCACTGCAAGAAGGTGGCACTACGGCGCGAGCTGGAGGCACTGGACACAGATCAGGCTGAGGCTCGCAAGAGGGTAGAGAGAGAGATGAGGCAGCTGGAGCAGGGCAAGCTGAACAAGGCTCCCCTCCGGGGATCCCTCCTGCGGACTTACATCGCTCACATAGTGACCCGGTCGGTGGTGGAGGTCGGGTTCATGCTGGGTCAGCACCTGTTGTACGGGAACCAACTGGAGACGCTGTATAAGTGTGGACGGGAGCCGTGCCCGGATGTTGTGGACTGCTTTGTCTCACGGCCGACTGAGAAAAGCGTGTTCATGGTGTTCATGCAAGTCATAGCAGCGGCTTCTCTCTTCCTGAGCTTGCTGGAGATCCTGCACCTCGGGTACAAGAAGGTCAGGAAGGGCATCCTGGACTACTACCCGCACTTGAAGCACGACCTGGATGACTGCTACGGTGCCAAGTCCAAAAAGAACTCAGTGGTACATCAAGTGTGCGTCAGTCAGGGACGCAAGGCCACCATCCCGACAGCACCGAGCGGCTACACGCTGCTTCTTGAGAAGCAAGCCAACGGACCTGCTCACCCGGCTCTAACCAGCGGGTCATCCGCCTTCCTGCCTATCCAAGGTCAGGCTGGAGGGAGAGCAGGACAAGACGGTCGGAAAGAGAGCAAGGACGTTGTGCCGAGTCCCACAGAGCGAAACAGCAACTCCAACAACACAAGCAACGAGGCTCGCTCTCGCCCAGACAAGCCTGAGCAGCTGCTTGAGGATTCA
This sequence comes from Prochilodus magdalenae, assembly GCA_024036415.1. Taxonomy (NCBI): domain Eukaryota; kingdom Metazoa; phylum Chordata; class Actinopteri; order Characiformes; family Prochilodontidae; genus Prochilodus; species Prochilodus magdalenae. Next base: position 305,435 of record JAMWET010000914.1, read on the forward strand.
CAGGAGCTCGAGACTGAGAGTTCAGACTACCCAACGCTCCCGGTACCGGACTCCACCTCCTGCCCTACTACCTGTCCGACGAGTGGTGCTCGCAGACCCCGGAGGGTCAGTGGCCCAAGGCACTGCAGTATAGTGATGGAGGGCAACGCCTCGGACAGCGCAGAGTCCTGCAGGAGCTTTGCAGGCACAGGAATTCGGCCCCATGTCGGTAATCCTGTGGTTTACGGTCGGCCCCTCCGTAAACCGGACTCCAGGAGATCCAGCCGGCCCCAGACACCAGACTCCGTGACACACAGGAGCTCAGACTCACGGCATAGCCCTGCTCTCTCCACAAACCGCCGAACATCGCCAACCAGCAGTGCCAGCAGCAGGAGAGCTGCCACAGACCTGCAGATCTAGAATCACCGCTCGGTTTTTAAAAGCGCACCTGAACAACATTAATACGATGACTGATACATCAGTGTTGAGTATCAGCCGGTCTTTAGCCGGTGTTGGAAAAGAACCGTAGTCAGATTCAGTATCTCTTAAGAATTCAGAGATTTAAAAATATATAAAATGATTTTATATTTAGAACACAAAACTCATCATCAGAGGAACAGCTGCCCCCAGAAGGAGGTGTGGGAGTGCGGTGGTGTTGGGAAGGAGGATAAAGGTGATCAGGATCAATAACTGGTGATAAATTTAGACTGATATGATCAATATTTATTGAGCTACACATACAGAAGTCTGTCTCTCAGTATGGCGTCGGGCTGCCGTGTTTGCTAACCCAACACGCCAGACGTCTCGGTATGGAGCTGTAGAGGTTCCTGATGGAGTTCTGTGATACTCCATCCCATGCAGCTTGAACATCCTCACACAGTTCCTGCAGACGGTGCGGTAGGGGTGGAGGTGGAGGGCCTTCTGGACGTGTGACTACAAACCGTCCATCTCGGTGCTGACCACGGTGCCTCCACACACGGGTTCGTTGGGCGTCTCCACCAAGACTAAAGCGGGACTCGTCACTGAAGATGACCCGCTGCCATTCTGAGTCACTCCATGACAGTCTGGTACGACACCACTGCAGTCTTTGGTGACGGTGACGTGGTGTTAAGGACAGTCGTGGTAACGGTCTGTGTGCATGTAGTCCTGCGTGGTGCAGCCGTCTGCTGATGGTGCTGCACTAACAGGAGGACTCATGGAGGACACCACTGCTCGCTGGAGGTCTGTAATGGTGGTGTTGGGTCAGTCAGGTACAGAGATAAGACCCGCCCATGAATCAAACCCCCCCACCAAGTAATGTTCCTGTGAGCGGACTCCTTCTGGGTGGAGGAATTCTTTTGGTGATGAGTGTAGTGTAATGGTAACGCCGGGTCTTTCTAAAAGGAGCTGGTTCAGGATCAGTCTCAGGAGGAAGTGGAGATCACTGTGGAAAGCAGCTCCGCCCTGGCCTGCCGGGTCTGTGGAGTACCAGCGCTGTAAGCCTAGCAGACGTCCTGGTGGTAAGGGCTGGTGTAAGGCTCTCTCGGGCCCACCGTTCTGTTTCCAGCACAGTCCGATTGAATGTGTTGGTTCTGTTGTAGAACCCCCGGTTCCTCCCTCTGAAGCCTGTTCCATCTTAGTGCAGGTGACGATATCGGCGGAGTTGATGATGTGTCCTTAGGGATCCAACAGAAGACAGGTGCTGGGTAGTAGGTCAGTGGACTGACTGGGTTCCTCTCGGTGTTCTAGAGGAGCATGTTTAGAACGTCTAACGACTGAAAACCAACACGCACCATCTTCATGAGGAACACCACTTATTAACCACTAGTGATGTAATGGGTTTCAGATTATCCATGATCCGTACGGATCGCACCCCACGGATCCGGGCCACGCGTGAACCGTTTACCCATGATTCCCTGTAACACATACTGAGGGTGGAGAAAGGGTGGAGGCGTATGTAGGCACTGTGGCACGAGAGCACCATATGACCACGGCTCGTACGCAATGTCGACGGAACTCCACGTACCACCTGTGGGAGGGCTACACTGAGCAGGCAGCTAAGAGCTAAGAGACGAGACCAAGACCTCTCAAAGACACGGTCACATGGTCTGACGCTGACATGAAGGTAGTAGAGGCGGCCCCTCAGGCACTCAACCCCGTCTGTGACCTGCGAAGACAGGAAGAGCCACCATCACCAGGGACCCGAATCCACCCAGCCCATTTACAGGACCTCCTCCACAGAGCCACTGCACTGGACCACCTGGAGCACTGGACCACCTGGAGCCTGAGGACAGAGGTCTCCCAGTAATCTGGGTCAGGTAATCTTAATCCTAGTCTTAGTCTAGGCTGCTGCTACTGGACTCCTCCCTTCTAGATCCTGACTGATTTTAATGAACATGAAAATTAATTATTCATGTGTCTAATAGACCACTCCTACTTCTTCAGCACCGCCCAGGCGCAGAGCCAACACCGTCAGGGGCGCGCTCCGAGGCATCTGGTCCACAGAGAGGCCATGGAGGAGCCTTCGGGAAGACTGTCGGAGACGAGGTGGCATCACGCTGCCATCGGCATGGTGGGAGAAGCAAGCAGTGTCCCCACGCTGCCATCCTGGCACCAGCTCGCCGTGCCCGCCCTTCAGATCCTACTGAGAGGGTGTCCTGCGCGGCAGGGGTACGAGGTCTGCCCCCCTCAGGTTCTGAGTCTGGGAGCTCATGATCCTCGTACTGCACCAGACTTAACGAGTGGCCGCTGGATTATTTGAGATTACACCTCACTGGATGTTGTTTACGGTTGGGCAGACGGTTCATGCCCACAGCTCTAAAGTATATGTGTCCTTAAATATTAATAAATGAAAACGTCACTGGTGTCTCTTTTTCTACTGATCTGACAAACGACCCGGGAGCAGCAGTGAGATTACAGGAGCAGCAGTGAGATTACAGGAGCAGCAGTGAGATTACAGGAGCAGCAGTGAGATTACAGGGGCTCAGTGAGATTACAGGAGCAGCAGTGAGATTACAGGAGCAGCAGTGAGATTACAGGAGCAGCAGTGAGATTACAGGAGCAGCAGTGAGATTACAGGAGCAGCAGTGAGATTACAGGAGCAGCAGTGAGATTACAGGGGCTCAGTGAGATTACAGGAGCAGCAGTGAGATTACAGGGGCTCAGTGAGATTACAGGAGCAGCAGTGAGATTACAGGAGCAGCAGTGAGATTACAGGAACAGCAGTGAGATTACAGGGGCTCAGTGAGATTACAGGAGCAGCAGTGAGATTACAGGAGCAGCAGTGAGATTACAGGGGCTCAGTGAGATTACAGGAGCTACAGTGAGATTACAGGAGCAGCAGTGAGATTACAGGAGCAGCAGTGAGATTACAGGAGCTACAGTGAGATTACAGGAGCAGCAGTGAGATTACAGGAGTAAATTTACAGGAGCAGCAGTGAGATTACAGGAGCAGCAGTGAGATTACAGGAGCAGCAGTGAGATTACAGGAGCTACAGTGAGATTACAGGAGCAGCAGTGAGATTACAGGAACAGCAGTGAGATTACAGGAGCTACAGTGAGATTACAGGAGCAGCAGTGAGATTACAGGAGCAGCAGTGAGATTACAGGAGCAGCAGTGAGATTACAGGAGCAGCAGTGAGATTACTGGAGCAGCAGTGAGATTACAGGAGCAGCAGTGAGATTACAGGAGCTGCAGTGAGATTACAGGAGCAGCAGTGAGATTATGGGAGCAGCAGTGAGATTACGGGAGTAAATTTACAGGAGCAGCAGTGAGATTATGGGAGCACCAGCAGGATTACAGGAGCAGCAGTGAGATTATGGGATCACCCGCAGGATTACAGGAGCAGCAGTGAGATTGTGAGGGCAGATATGGGATTAGGGGAGCAGTTATGGTGATTGAAGAGTAGCTGTAGGTTTACAGGAGCAGCAGTGGGATTACGGGAGCAGCAGTGAGATTACAGCAGTGAGTACTGGGGAGTTACGGGAGCAGCCTGCAGTGGGATTACGTGGATTATGGGAACTATGAGTAAATTATGGGAGCAGCAATTTCACCAGCATTAATATGGGATCACCCGCAGGATTACAGGAGCAGCTGCGGTTCCAGTTTATGGTGATTAAACCCAGTACTGTCCCTGTAGACCCACTGCTTCTCTATTAACCCCACTGCGGTTCCCGTAAACCCAGTACTGTCCCTGTAGAGCCACTGCGGTTCCTGTAGACCCAGTACTGTCCCTGTAGACCCACTGCGGTTCCTGTAGACCCACTGCGGTTCCCGTAAACCCAGTACTGTCCCTGTAGACCCACTGCGGTTCCCGTAAACCCAGTACTGTCCCTGTAGACCCACTGCGGTTCCCGTAAACCCAGTACTGTCCCTGTAGACCCACTGCTTCTCTATTAACCCCACTGCGGTTCCTGTAGACCCAGTACTGTCCCTGTAGACCCACTGCGGTTCCTGTAGACCCAGTACTGTCCCTGTAGACCCACTGCGGTTCCTGTAGACCCACTGCGGTTCCCGTAAACCCAGTACTGTCCCTGTAGACCCACTGCTTCTCTATTAACCCCACTGCGGTTCCCGTAAACCCAGTACTGTCCCTGTAGAGCCACTGCGGTTCCTGTAGACCCACTGCGGTTCCTGTAGACCCAGTACTGTCCCTGTAGACCCACTGCGGTTCCTGTAGACCCACTGCGGTTCCTGTAGACCCAGTACTGTCCCTGTAGACCCACTGCGGTTCCTGTAGACCCAGTACTGTCCCTGTAGACCCACTGCTTCTCCATTAATCCCACTGCGGTTCCTGTAGACCCAGTAGACCGCCCCCACAAATACAGCACTCAGAGTTAACATCAAGGATTTAAACCTGTATCTACACTATGGTGGAGTAATGAAGTCAGTACCTAGAACCCACATACCGAGAACCTCTAACACTACTGTTCCTCCTTCTTATACAAATCCTGCACTTCCGAAGGAGGACAGGAAAATCCTACAGTTAGGGAACAGACTCATTAATATTCACACCCCCAACACTTACATACAGCCACACTGCAGAACCAACATAGGGGAGTATGAGGAGAACTCCAGCGTTCCAGACTGGGAAGGGGGTTCCATTTTCCTTCCCTTCCCGAGGATCCCACCTGTCAGCAGTGCATGGTGGATGTTTATCTTTAACCCAGGCTGGAGTTCTTCCTGTTGCCCAGATTCCTAATCCGATGTTCCGCTCCACCTTAAATACTGCAGGTAGAGTGTAAATATGGCATAGTTTAAGGTGGAACAGAGAATTCCCAAACCAAGCTGGAGAACCGGAACTCCAGCTCCACATCTTTACCAGGATCCCGGAACACCTTTAATCCTGCAGTCTGCACATTCCACTCCGGACAGATTCCCAAACCTCTCTGGACAATATGGAGCAGCTCCGCTCAGCGTCTGACCCTGAAGAGACTGAAGAGAGGAGCAGCTCCACCTTTATTAGCACCACCACCCCAACAGCAGCCTGTAAGTAGCAGCCATGCTGTGTGATTGTATCCGTGTGTGGCGGTTGGAGCAGATCATCTTAAACTGAGAGCTCCATAGTGAGGATCAGCTTTACTCTACTGTGTGTTGGTGTCCAGATGGAGCCAGTAGCTAGCACAGGGAGCGTTAGCAACTAGCATTAGCACCAAGGAACTAGCATAGCTAACTAAATAGTATGGGGGCGGAGCTTATTTACACAGAGGCTCGTTTTATTTAGGGATGTGAACTATGGGTTTTATCCTAGCTGGACTCACTTATCTCAAACCCTGATGAAGAACCAGAGTTTGGAACCGGCGCGCTCTGTTAGCTGGTTAACCTAGATAACGTTAGGACCCAGTGTGCTAAGCATATATTGAATACACTAGGTGCTAACGCTAGCCAGCTAACAGAGCCGCGCGGCACCAAACTGTCACTTTATAACCCTAACCCTCCTCTCTCTTAGCACAGGGGAGGATCTAGAACCATAACTGAGGAGCGGCATGGCTCTAAAACCGGGAGGTGAGGTGAAGGAGCGGGTTAACCCCACACACTCCAGAATGAACACACAGGAAGTGATGTTTATATAATCAGACGTGCTTTAATAAACCCCAACTAAACTCAGGACTCCAGCGTCCCTCCTGTCCCTCCCAGAACCCAGAACCAGTAGTGCAAACAAACATCTCCCTCCACCCATAAACCAAGGAAAGATAGAGCCCGGGCCTTCACTCCTCACTCTGCTCCTCCATCCTCCGCCGAGGGCTCATACTGCAGAAGCTGGGGAGAGAGGGAGAGAGGGAGAGAGGGAGGACGGTAAACAGCAGGCTGTGGAGGTGTGGAGCCTATACAGCATCAGTCCCTTAGCTAACAGGCTAATACGAGCTACACAGCTCAGCGCAGGTTCGGCCCAGCTAACAGGAGCCCTGAGCCCCTGCTAACCCCCAGAGAACAGAGTGAGAGCTAACGCTAACCCCCAGAGAACAGAGTGAGAGCTAACGCTAACCCCCAGAGAACAGAGTGAGAGCTAACAGCTAACAGGAGCCCCGTTAGCTCTCACTGTTCTCTGGGGGTTAGCGTTAGCTCTCACTCTGTTCTCTGGGCGTTAGCGTTAGCTCTCACTCTGTTCTCTGGGCGTTAGCGTTAGCTCTCACTTTGTTCTCTGGGCGTTAGCGTTAGCTCTCACTCTGTTCTCTGAGGGGGTTAGCGTTAGCTCTCACTCTGTTCTCTGAGCGTTAGCGTTAGCTCTCACTCTGTTCTCTGAGGGGGTTAGCGTTAGCTCTCACTCTGTTCTCTGAGGGGGTTAGCGTTAGCTCTCACTCTGTTCTCTGGGGGTTAGCGTTAGCTCTCACTCTGTTCTCTGAGCGTTAGCGTCAGCTCTCACTCTGTTCTCTGGGGGTTAGCGTTAGCTCTCACTCTGTTCTCTGGGGGTTAGCGTTAGCTCTCACTCTGTTCTCTGGGGGTTAGCGTTAGCTCTCACTCTGTTCTCTGGGGGTTAGCGTTAGCTCTCACTCTGTTCTCTGGGGGTTAGCGTCAGCTCTCACTCTGTTCTCTGAGGGGGTTAGCGTCAGCTCTCACTCTGTTCTCTGAGGGGGTTAGCGTTAGCTCTCACTCTGTTCTCTGGGGGTTAGCGTTAGCTCTCACTCTGTTCTCTGGGGGTTAGCGTTAGCTCTCACTCTGTTCTCTGGGGGTTAGCGTTAGCTCTCACTCTGTTCTCTGGGGGTTAGCGTTAGCTCTCACTCTGTTCTCTGAGGGGGTTAGCGTTAGCTCTCACTCTGATCTCTGAGGGGGTTAGCGTTAGCTCTCACTCTGATCTCTGAGGGGGTTAGCGTTAGCTCTCACTCTGTTCTCTGAGGGGGTTAGCGTTAGCTCTCACTCTGTTCTCTCTGGGGGTTAGCGTCAGCTCTCACTCTGTTCTCTGAGGGGGTTAGCGTTAGCTCTCACTCTGTTCTCTGAGGGGGTTAGCGTTAGCTCTCACTCTGTTCTCTGAGGGGGTTAGCGTTAGCTCTCACTCTGTTCTCTGAGGGGGTTAGCGTTAGCTCTCACTCTGTTCTCTGAGGGGGTTAGCGTTAGCTCTCACTCTGTTCTCTGAGGGGGTTAGCGTTAGCTCTCACTCTGTTCTCTGGGCGTTAGCGTTAGCTCTCACTCTGCTCTCTGGGCGTTAGCGTTAGCTCTCACTCTGCTCTCTGGGCGTTAGCGTTAGCTCTCACTCTGTTCTCTGGGCGTTAGCGTTAGCTCTCACTCTGTTCTCTGGGCGTTAGCGTTAGCTCTCACTCTGCTCTCTGGGCGTTAGCGTTAGCTCTCACTCTGTTCTCTGGGCGTTAGCGTTAGCTCTCACTCTGTTCTCTGAGGGGGTTAGCGTTAGCTCTCACTCTGTTCTCTGAGGGGGTTAGCGTTAGCTCTCACTCTGTTCTCTGGGGGGGTTAGCGTTAGCTCTCACTCTGTTCTCTGGGGGTTAGCGTTAGCTCTCACTCTGCTCTCTGGGCGTTAGCGTTAGCTCTCACTCTGTTCTCTGGGCGTTAGCGTTAGCTCTCACTCTGTTCTCTGGGCGTTAGCGTTAGCTCTCACTCTGTTCTCTGGGCGTTAGCGTTAGCTCTCACTCTGTTCTCTGGGGTTTAGCGTTAGCTCTCTGTTCTCTGGGCGTTAGCGTTAGCTCTCACTCTGTTCTCTGAGGGGGTTAGCGTTAGCTCTCACTCTGTTCTCTGAGGGGGTTAGCGTTAGCTCTCACTCTGTTCTCTGAGGGGGTTAGCGTTAGCTCTCACTCTGTTCTCTGAGGGGGTTAGCGTTAGCTCTCACTCTGTTCTCTGAGGGGGTTAGCGTTAGCTCTCACTCTGATCTCTGAGGGGGTTAGCGTTAGCTCTCACTCTGATCTCTGAGGGGGTTAGCGTTAGCTCTCACTCTGATCTCTGAGGGGGTTAGCGTTAGCTCTCACTCTGATCTCTGAGGGGGTTAGCGTTAGCTCTCACTCTGATCTCTGAGGGGGTTAGCGTTAGCTCTCACTCTGTTCTCTGGGCGTTAGCGTTAGCTCTCACTCTGGGTTAGCGTTAGCTCTCACTCTGATCTCTGAGGGGGTTAGCGTTAGCTCTCACTCTGTTCTCTGGGCGTTAGCGTTAGCTCTCACTCTGTTCTCTGGGCGTTAGCGTTAGCTCTCACTCTGCTCTCTGGGCGTTAGCGTTAGCTCTCACTCTGCTCTCTGGGGGTTAGCGTTAGCTCTCACTCTGTTCTCTGGGCGTTAGCGTTAGCTCTCACTCTGTTCTCTGGGCGTTAGCGTTAGCTCTCACTCTGTTCTCTGGGCATTAGCGTTAGCTCTCACTTTGTTTGTGGGATGTTAGCGTTAGCTCTTACTTTGTTCTCTGGGCGTTAGCGTTAGCTCTCACTCTGTTTGTGGGATGTTAGCGTTAGCTCTCACTCTGTTCTCTGGGGGTTAGCGTTAGCTCTCACTCTGTTCTCTGGGGGTTAGCGTTAGCTCTCACTCTGTTCTCTGGGGGTTAGCGTTAGCTCTCACACTGTTTGTGGGATGTTAGCGTTAGCTCTCACACTGTTTGTGGGAAGTTAGCGTTAGCTCTTACCCTCCGTCTTAGCTCCTTGTTTTCCTCCAGCAGCAGGTCATGTTTCTGCTGTAGCTCTGTCAACTCCAGTCGTAGAGATTCAGCATCAGCAGAGTCTGGCCCACCTGTGCCCATGTGCTGTCTTATGAATCTGACAGGGTTCTGTTTAAGGCTCAGAACTACTTTATCAGGAACACAGGAACACTACACACCAACCTGGCACGGACGATTAGAACCCAATCAAATTCTCTGTTATTAATACACTCTGGGGGTTGTACTCACTCTGTTCACACGTTAGCTCTCACACACATACTGGGGGTTAGCGTTACATCACACACTCTACATGTTACACACACACACTGCGCACACATTATACACACACTGTTTGTGGGAAGTTACGTTAGCTTCACACACATCTTACTCCTTGTTTTCCACACACATGTTTCTACACTCACAACTCCAGTCGTAGAGACACACAGTCTGGCACACACACACACATACACGCACACACACGTTTAACTCAGAACACTTTACAGGAACACGCACTCACACACACACACATATACACACATATACACACA
>JAMWET010000914.1:317500-334946 GCA_024036415.1 Prochilodus magdalenae
AACACCGTCAGAGTCAGAACGCCGTACAGGAGTAACACCGTCAGAGTCAGAACAGCGTACAGGAGTAACCGTCAGAGTCAGAACAGCGTACAGGAGTAACACCGTCAGAGTCAGAACAGCGTACAGGAGTAACACCGTCAGAGTCAGAACAGCGTACAGGAGTAACACCGTCAGAGTCAGAACAGCGTACAGGAGTAACACCGTCAGAGTCAGAACAGCGTACAGGAGTAACACTGTCAGAGTCAGAACAGCGTACAGGAGTAACCGTCAGAGTCAGAACAGCGTACAGGAGTAACGCCGTCAGAGTCAGAACGCCGTACAGGAGTAACACCGTCAGAGTCAGAACAGCGTACAGGAGTAACACCGTCAGAGTCAGAACAGCGTACAGGAGTAACACCGTCAGAGTCAGAACAGCGTACAGGAGTAACACTGTCAGAGTCAGAACAGCATACAGGAGTAACCGTCAGAGTCAGAACAGCGTACAGGAGTAACACTGTCAGAGTCAGAACGCCGTACAGGAGTAACACCGTCAGAGTCAGAACAGCGTACAGGAGTAACACTGTCAGAGTCAGAACGCTGTACAGGAGTAACACTATCAGATAAGAAAATGTACACTATACACATATACACTTGTATATGGTGCATATGTTGTGTATATGATGTATATGGTGTATAGGTTATGTATATAATGTATATTGTGTACATGTTGTGTATATAGTGTATAGAATGTATTTAGTGTATAGAATGTATGTTGTGTATACGGTATGTAGGTTATGTATATAATATATATGGTGTATACGTTGTGTATATAGCGCATAGGTTATGTATATAACGTATATGGTGCGTATGTTGAGTATAGGTTATGTATATGATGTATATGTTGTGTATAGGTTATGTATATAATGTATATGGTGTATATGTTGTGTATATAGTGTATAGGTTATGTATAAGTGTATATAGTGTAAACGGCGTATAGGATATGTATATAATGTATATGGTGTATATGTTGTGTATATAGTATATATGATGTATATGGTGTATTTAGTGTATATGTTGTGTATATGGTGTATAGGGTATGTATATGGTGTATATAGTGTATATGTTGTAAATGTTGTGTATACAGTACATAATGTGTGTATGTTATGTATATAGTGTATATGTTGTGTTTATTGTGTATATAATGTGTGTATATATTACAATACAATATATAATGTTGTGTATACTGTGTATATGATGTATATGTTGTGCATATAATAAATATGGTGTATAGGCTGTGTATATGTTGGGTAGATATAGGACACAGCTGGGTAGAAGATACAGGACACAGTGTGGTGGGAGTTACACGGAACACAGCGTGGTGGGAGTTACACGGGACACCGCAGGGTGAGAGTTGTACGGGACACCGCAGGGTGAGAGTTGTACGGGACACTGCAGGGTGGGAGTTGTACGGGACACTGCAGGGTGGGAGTTGTACGGGACACCGCAGGGTGGGAGTTACGCGGGACACCGCAGGGTGGGAGTTACACGGGACACTGCAGGGTGGGAGTTGTACGGGACACCGCAGGGTGGGAGGAGTTACACGGAACACAGCGTGGTGGGAGTTACACGGGACACCGCATGGTGGGAGTTGTACGGGACACTGCAGGGTGGGAGTTGTACGGGACACTGCAGGGTGGGAGTTGTACGGGACACTGCAGGGTGGGAGTTGTACGGGACACTGCAGGGTGGGAGTTGTACGGGACACTGCAGGGTGGGAGTTGTACGGGACACTGCAGGGTGGGAGTTGTACGGGACACCGCAGGGTGGGAGTTGTACGGGACACCGCAGGGTGGGAGTTGTACGGGACACTGCAGGGTGGGAGTTGTACGGGACACTGCAGGGTGGGAGTTGTACGGGACACTGCAGGGTGGGAGTTATACGGGACACTGCAGGGTGGGAGTTATACGGGACACTGCAGGGTGGGAGTTATACGGGACACTGCAGGGTGGGAGTTATACGGGACACCGCAGGGTGAGTTATACGGGACACCGCAGGGTGAGTTATACGGGACACTGCAGGGTGGGAGTTGTACGGGACACTGCAGGGTGGGAGTTGTACGGGACACTGCAGGGTGTAAATGTGTGCTTTGTCAGCAGGACACACCATTAGTGAGACTGTCCAGGACCCCAGCCTTCTCCAGGTACCTCCTGAACTGCTCGCGCTTCGACTCCGAGGCCTGAAACACACACAACATGAGATACAGTGAACCTCCGTTAGAACCTACCACGCGTTCTAGCTCCGCGGTCTCCTAGTCCTGCTGTAGGAGCACACGGGAATCCTCCTCCTGGAGACCTCCATCCCTCAGACTCAAACAGGCCGTTTGTTACTGAGATATATGTAAATGAGGCCTGCTCTCATTGGCTGTCCTGCTTCAAAGAAAAACACTCAAACATTCCTTATGACTTCAATAAGAGTGGGCGGTGCCTCACACCAACCCAAACCCGCTCTCCCTCACTCTGTACACACCTCACACCAAACCCTCTCTCCCTCACTCTGTACACACCTCACACCAAACCCTCTCTCCCTCACTCTGTACACACCTCACACCAAACCCTCTCTCACTCACTCTGTACACACCTCACACCAAACCCACTCTCACTCACTCTGTACACACCTCACACCAAACCCTCCCTCACTCACTCTGTACACACCTCACACCAAACCCTCTCTCCCTCACTCTGTACACACCTCACACCAAACCCTCTCTCCCTCACTCTGTACACACCTCACACCAAACCCTCTCTCCCTCACTCTGTACACACCTCACACCAAACCCTCTCTCCCTCACTCTGTACACACCTCACACCAAACCCTCTCTCCCTCACTCTGTACACACCTCACACCAAACCCTCTCTCCCTCACTCTGTACACACCTCACACCAAACCCTCTCTCCTTCACTCTGTACACACCTCACACTAAACCCTCTCTCACTCACTCTGTACACACCTCACACCAAACCCTCTCTCCCTCACTCTGTACACACCTCACACCAAACCCTCTCTCCCTCACTCTGTACACCCCTCACACCAAACCCTCTCTCACTCACTCTGTACACACCTCACACCAAACCCTCTCTCACTCACTCTGTACACACCTCACACCAAACCCTCACCTCACACCAAACCCTCTCTCCCTCACTCTGTACACACCTCACACCAAACCCTCTCTCCCTCACTCTGTACACACCTCACACCAAACCCTCTCTCCCTCACTCTGTACACACCTCACACCAAACCCTCTCTCCCTCACTCTGTACACACCTCACACCAAACCCTCTCTCCCTCACTCTGTACACACCTCACACCAAACCCGCTCTCACTCACTCTGTACACACCTCACACCAAACCCTCTCTCCCTCACTCTGTACACACCTCACACCAAACCCTCTCTCCCTCACTCTGTACACACCTCACACCAAACCCCCTCTACCTCACTCTGTACACACACCTCACACCAAACCCTCTCTCCCTCACTCTGTACACACCTCACACCAAACCCTCTCTCACTCACTCTGTACACACCTCACACCAAACCCTCTCTCCCTCACTCTGTACACACCTCACACCAAACCCTCTCTCCCTCACTCTGCACACACCTCACACCAAACCCTCTCTCCCTCACTCTGTACACACCTCACACCAAACCCTCTCTCCCTCACTCTGTACACACCTCACACCAAACCCTCTCTCCCTCACTCTGTACACACCTCACACCAAACCCTCTCTCCCTCACTCTGTGAACTGTAGGGGTATTTTAGGAAGTTGGGTGGATTTCCCCTTTAGGGTCTGGGTTAACCCAGCTGCGGGGAGAACAGCCCCCCCATGTAGACTTTAGTACACGTCCCTGAGTAAAGCTAGCCCACTATAAACACCTGAGGGAACAGGTGAGCTGCCCAGATACAACAACCAGAGTGTTCAGCGAACACACACACAGGCCTGACCGGAACCGAGACCGGACCCTGACTGGACCGAGGAGAGCGGGACACGGTCCGTTTCTGTCTGTAATACCGAGGAATAATTACAGTTCCGCTAAAGACTGCCCGGCGAACACAGCAGCAGGTTAGCTAGCTAGGCTAACTTCAGACTCGGCGTGCTAAGCTAACTGTGCTAACAGGAGCCGTCGCTTTTTCACTGTCCAACACAAAGAAAAGACCCGAACCGTCCCCGAACCGGCCCACATTCAGCCGTCCTGCCCCATTCGGACCGTCACAGTTCGGTACTCACTCTGTAATGGGCCATTTCCCAAATATTTCCCTCACGTAGCTGATTAGCTCTGTGGCTAACTGCCGCAAACTTTCTTCTCGCGCATGCGCACTGCGGACCACAACACGCCGTTGTCCCGGTAACACAGGAGGAGGAGAATAAGGTCAATTATCGATCGATTACCGGATTAGAGCTCCATAACTCTGTATACCGCCGGTGTGCCCTCAGCCTGCGGCCAGAGCGAGCCAGGAGGGACCCGGGCTCCGGACACGGAGCCGAGCTCCCCGGTAAACCCAGCCGTCACTGCTCACAGGTGGACCCCGCCGGCTCTACACAGTTCTACCTGGTTACAGCGCCCAGGTGTGCAGGGTCCTTACTACTGAGTGGGCTGGTCAGCAGTATCAGTGTTCATACAGGCTTACACCCTCTGCCCAGACCCAGTCCAGACCCAGCCCAGATCCATCCCAGAGCCAGTCCAGACCCAGTCCAGACCCAGCCCAGATCCAGTCTAGACCCAGTCCAGACCCAGCCCAGACCCAGTCCAGAGCCATATACATACCATTATGTGGTATTATTATTATTATTATTAGTGTTATTATTATTATTAGTGTTATTAATCCTGTTTGTTTCCACTTATTTACGTTCTGTACTTATTTATTTTTGCCTTCTTAATTAAACCTGATTTATTAAAATGATGTTTCTTTTATCTTTGATGTGGAGAGTCCCTGGTGGAGTTTCGGAAGGTGACCCTACAGCCTAAGACTGTAGGCCTCCTCCACTCTTACAGCCTAAGACTGTAGGCCTCCTCCACTCTTACAGCCTAACACTGTAGGCCTCCTCCAGTCCTACAGCCTAACACTGTAGGCCTCCTCCACTCTTACAGCCTAACACTGTAGGCCTCCTCCACTCTTACAGCCTAAGACTGTAGGCCTCCTCCAGTCCTACAGCCTAACACTGTAGGCCTCCTCCACCCCTGCAGCCTAAGACTGTAGACCTCCTCCACCACTACAGCCTAAGACTGTAGACCTCCTCCAGTCCTACAGCCTAACACTGTAGGCCTCCTCCACCCCTGCAGCCTAAGACTGTAGGCCCCCTCCACCACTACAGCCTAAGACTGTAGACCTCCTTCACTCCTACCGCCTAAGACTGTAGGCCTCCTCCACCCCTGCAACCTAAGACTGTAGACCTCCTCCACTCCTACAGCCTAACACTGTAGACCTCCTCCACTCCTACAGCCTAAGACTGTAGGCCTCCTCCACTCCTACAGCCTAAGACTGTAGGCCTCCTCCACTCCTACAGCCTAAGACTGTAGGCCTCCTCCACCCCTACAGCCTAAGACTGTAGACCTCCTCCACCACTACCGCCTAAGACTGTAGACCTCCTCCACTCCTACAGCCTAAGACGGTAGGCCTCCTCCACTCCTACAGCCTAAGACTGTAGGCCTCCTCCACTCCTACAGCCTAGGACTGTAGACCTCCTTCACTCCTACAGCCTAAGACTGTAGGCCTCCTCCACCCCTGCAGCGTAAGACTGTAGGCCTCCTCCACCCCTGCAGCCTAAGACTGTAGAGCTCCTCCACCACTACCGCCTAAGACTGTAGACCTCCTCCACTCCTACAGCCTAAGACTGTAGGCCTCCTCCACTCCTACAGCCTAAGACTGTAGACCTCCTTCACTCCTACCGCCTAAGACTGTAGGCCTCCTCCACCCCTACAGCCTAAGACTGTAGGCCTCCTCCACTCCTACAGCCTAAGACTGTAGGCCTCCTCCACCCCTACAGCCTAAGACTGTAGGCCTCCTCCACTCCTACAGCCTAAGACTGTAGGCCTCCTCCACTCCTACAGCCTAGGACTGTAGACCTCCTTCACTCCTACAGCCTAAGACTGTAGGCCTCCTCCACCCCTGCAGCCTAAGACTGTAGACCTCCTCCACCACTACCGCCTAAGACTGTAGACCTCCTCCACCCCTACAGCCTAAGACTGTAGACCTCCTTCACTCCTATAGCCTAAGACTATAGGCCTCCTCCACCCCTGCAGCCTAAGACTGTAGACCTCCTCCACCACTACTGCCTAAGACTGTAGACCTCCTCCACCCCTACAGCCTAAGACTGTAGACCTCCTCCACTCCTACAGCCTAAGACTGTAGACCTCCTCCACTCCTACAGCCTAAGACTGTAGGCCTCCTCCACCCCTGCAGCCTAAGACTGTAGGCCTCCTCCACCCCTGCAGCCTAAGACTGTAGACCTCCTCCACCACTACCGCCTAAGACTGTAGACCTCCTCCACTCCTACAGCCTAAGACTGTAGACCTCCTCCACTCCTACAGCCTAAGACTGTAGGCCTCCTCCACCCCTGCAGCCTAAGACTGTAGGCCTCCTCCACCCCTGCAGCCTAAGACTGTAGACCTCCTCCACCACTACCGCCTAAGACTGTAGACCTCCTCCACTCCTACAGCCTAAGACTGTAGGCCTCCTCCACTCCTATAGCCTAAGACTGTAGGCCTCCTCCACCCCTGCAGCCTAAGACTGTAGGCCTCCTCCACCCCTGCAGCCTAAGACTGTAGACCTCCTCCACCACTACTGCCTAAGACTGTAGACCTCCTCCACTCCTACAGCCTAAGACTGTAGGCCTCCTCCACTCCTACAGCCTAAGACTGTAGACCTCCTTCACTCCTACCGCCTAAGACTGTAGGCCTCCTCCACCCCTGCAGCCTAAGACTGTAGACCTCCTCCACTCCTACAGCCTAAGACTGTAGACCTCCTCCACCCCTGCAGCCTAAGACTGTAGACCTCCTCCACCACTACTGCCTAAGACTGTAGACCTCCTCCACCCCTACAGCCTAATACTGTAGACCTCCTTCACTCCTACAGCCTAAGACTGTAGGCCTCCTCCACCCCTACAGCCTAAGACTGTACACCTGTGGTGTGGTAAGGAGAGATACCCCAGCTCCTTCAGTGACAGTCTCCTCCAACTGTGGTGTGGTAAGGAGAGATACCCCAGCTCCTTCAGTGACAGGCTCCTCCAACTGTGGTGTGGTAAGGAGAGATACCCCAGCTCCTTCAGTGACAGGCTCCTCCACCTGTGGTGTGGTAAGGAGGGATACCCCAGCTCCTTCAGTGACAGGCTCCTCCACCTGTGGTGTGGTAAGGAGAGATACCCCAGCTCCTTCAGTGACAGGCTCCTCCATCTGTGGTGTGGTAAGGAGAGATACCCCAGCTCCTTCAGTTACAGGCTCCTCCAACTGTGGTGTGTAGAGGAGAGATACCCCAGCTCCTTCAGTTACAGGCTCCTCCACCTGTGGTGTGGTAAGGAGAGATACCCCAGCTCCTTCAGTGACAGGCTTCTCCATCTGTGGTGTGGTAAGGAGAGATACCCCAGCTCCTTCAGTTACAGGCTCCTCCACCTGTGGTGTGGTAAGGAGAGATACCCCAGCTCCTTCAGTGACAGGCTTCTCCATCTGTGGTGTGGTAAGGAGAGATACCCCAGCTCCTTCAGTGACAGGCTTCTCCATCTGTGCTGTGGTAAGGAGAGATACCCCAGCTCCTTCAGTGACAGGCTCCTCCATCTGTGCTGTGGTAAGGAGAGACACCTCAGTTCTCCCTACTGCTGTTAGGATCTACAACTGGCACCTCCCCAAGCAGAGGATCAGACCCTCTATAGACCCTGTACAGACCCATATCTATCTGTATAGTCGTGTGACTTAATTATTGACCAACATTTGCTGCTGCACCTCATCACCTGTACACCACCTGTACATCACCTGTACACCACCTGTACATCACCTGTACACCACCTGTACATCACCTGCCAACACCACTGTACCTCCTGCACTCTGACTGCCTACACCTAGCACCGATCTGGTGCTATTCTTCTGCTGTGACCATGAGAATTTCCCCATGTGAGGAATCTTATCTTATCCTACACCCTAAGACTGCAGACCTCCTCAACAAGGAGGACCAATAATGCTTTATTATTAGTAATAATAATGTTTAATAATGTTTAATGCTTCAGAAGCCAGTGAATCGGAGAGGTCGTTAATAAGGAGTACAGTAAGACAGAAACGAAAAATTTACAACAACAAAACTTATTTTATTGATACGGTGTTCACAGTGTTCCTGCGGTTAACCCTGGAGAGGGAACGCCTTGTGCTGATAATGAACGACGTTCCAGAGTTCCACGCCAGACGTTTGGTGCTGTTGGTGACGGGGTCTTGGTAGGGGTCATGATTGGAGGAATGTAATAATTGAAGAGTTGGTGGTTGGGATTTCTGGAATGTTAATCACTGCTGTAGTGTTCCCGCACTGTGACATGTGAGGTGTTCCCACACTGTGACATGTGAGGTGTTCCCGCACTGTGACATGTGAGGTGTTCCCACACTGTGTCATGTGAGGTGTTCCCGCACTGTGACATTGTGACACTGTGACATGTGAGGTGTTCCCGCACTGTGACATGTGAGGTGTTCCCGCACTGTGACATGTGAGGTGTTCCCACACTGTGGCATTGTGACACTGTGACATGTGAGGTGTTCCCGCACTGTGACATGTGAGGTGTTCCCGCACTGTGACATGTGAGGTGTTCCCACACTGTGACATGTGAGGTGTTCCCGCACTGTGACATGTGAGGTGTTCCCGCACTGTGACATGTGAGGTGTTCCCGCACTGTGACATGTGAGGTGTTCCCACACTGTGACATGTGAGGTGTTCCCGCACTGTGACATGTGAGGTGTTCCCGCACTGTGACATGTGAGGTGTTCCCGCACTGTGACATGTGAGGTGTTCCCGCACTGTGACATGTGAGGTGTTCCCGCACTGTGACATGTGAGGTGTTCCCGCACTGTGACATGTGAGGTGTTCCCGCACTGTGACATGTGAGGTGTTCCCTCCCGCACTGTGACGTTGTGACACTGTGACATGTGAGGTGTTCCCGCACTGTGACATTGTGACACTGTGACATGTGAGGTGTTCCCGCACTGTGACATGTGAGGTGTTCCCGCACTGTGACATGTGAGGTGTTCCCACACTGTGACATGTGAGGTGTTCCCACACTGTGACATGTGAGGTGTTCCCGCACTGTGACATGTGAGGTGTTACCGCACTGTGACATGTGAGGTGTTCCCGAACTGTGACATTGTGACACTGTGACGTTGTGACATGTGAGGTGTTCCCGCACTGTGACATGTGAGGTGTTCCCGCACTGTGACATGTGAGGTGTTACCGCACTGTGACATGTGAGGTGTTCCCGCACTGTGACATGTGAGGTGTTCCCACACTGTGACATGTGAGGTGTTCCCGCACTGTGACATGTGAGGTGTTACCGCACTGTGACATGTGAGGTGTTCCCGAACTGTGACATTGTGACACTGTGACGTTGTGAGATGTGAGGTGTTCCCTCCCGCACTGTGACATTGTGACACTGTGACACTGTGACATTGTGACGTTGTGAGATGTGAGGTGTTCCCACACTGTGACATTGTGACACTGTGACATTGTGACACTGTGACGTTGTGAGATGTGAGCTGTTCCCACACTGTGACGTTGTGACACTGTGACACTGTGACATTGTGACGTTGTGAGATGTGAGGTGTTCCCTCCCGCACTGTGACATTGTGACACTGTGACATTGTGACACTGTGACGTTGTGAGATGTGAGGTGTTCCCACACTGTGACATTGTGACACTGTGACATTGTGACACTGTGAGATGTGAGCTGTTCCCACACTGTGACGTTGTGACACTGTGACACTGTGACATTGTGACGTTGTGAGATGTGAGGTGTTCCCTCCCGCACTGTGACATTGTGACACTGTGACATTGTGACACTGTGACGTTGTGAGATGTGAGGTGTTCCCTCCTGCACTGTGACACTGTGACATTGTGACGTTGTGAGATGTGAGGTGTTCCCTCCTGCACTGTGACACTGTGACATTGTGACGTTGTGAGATGTGAGGTGTTCCCTCCTGCACTGTGACACTGTGACATTGTGACGTTGTGAGATGTGAGGTGTTCCCTCCTGCACTGTGACACTGTGACAATGTGACGTTGTGAGATGTGAGCTGTTCCCACACTGTGACATTGTGACACTGTGACACTGTGACATTGTGACAATGTGACGTTGTGAGATGTGAGCTGTTCCCACACTGTGACGTTGTGAGATGTGAGCTGTTCCCACACTGTGACGTTGTGACACTGTGACGTTGTGAGATGTGAGCTGTTCCCACACTGTGACGTTGTGAGATGTGAGGTGTTCCCTCCCGCACTGTGACATTGTGAGATGTGAGCTGTTCCCACACTGTGACGTTGTGAGATGTGAGGTGTTCCCTCCCGCACTGTGACATTGTGAGATGTGAGGTGTTCCCACACTGTGACGTTGTGAGATGTGAGGTGTTCCCACACTGTGACGTTGTGACACTGTGACATTGTTGCAGTACCGCTTGTCTCAGGAGCCTCAGTAGCTTTGCAGTCTTTGCTGTATTTGAGATGCTATTGTGCTAACTGCGATGGCTGCAGCTGATGGTGTAATTTGCGGTGTTCTTGCAGGTGAAGTTGCAGAATGTGGAGACAATGATATAGCAGTAGTCTGGAGCTGGTGCAGTGCTAGTGACAGAGTCCGCTGCATGCTGGCGTTGTTGCTGTGCTTGAACTTGTAGGAGTTATTGAAAAATGTGTTTCAAAGTTAAAGAAGTGCATGTTGAACTTTCTAGTTCACTGGACAGGGAGCAGCTGTAGTAGTGGTGGTGACGTAGGTGCTGCTGTTAACCCTTGCAGGATCTACCGAGGAAGTTCCTGTAGTGGTGCTCTGTTGAAGGGGAACAGCAGTTGAATTTATTAAACATGGGAACATCAAAGAACAACATATATGATCCAGACGGTATCATGGTTTCAAGCGAAGTGGAGACTTCTAGTGTTGTCGCTGCAGCTGGACTGGTAGAAGATCCTGAAGGAATGTCTGCAGCCGAAGGTATAAGAGGGGAAACAGCCGATCAGCAACTCCAGGGGACACTTCTGTGACTAGCCTAATGTGCTGGATCCAGCTGATGCTATTCTGCAGTGGATTCAGGATATTAGATTTCCGGAAGATCTAGAAATAGTTCACTCTTAGGTACAGTCAGAAAAGCTGTAGATTACTTGTTTAAACTGTCTCGCTGTTATTACACTACAACCTGCTGACATTACTGTGATGGTTAGGTAACTGGAAGAGATGTGGCTGATTTCAGAATCTACAGAAAACACCAGGGGTCCTAGTGTTGGCTTTGGTCTAACCTCCTATAGTGGCTATTGCAGGGGATTAAGCCACAGCACGTGGTGTTGTTTCCGTAGTTGTACTTGTTGTAGGTACTGGAGAGGTGCTTGTAGTGGTAGTTATTTCAGTGGTTGTTGTTGTTGACTCTGTAGTCGTAGGTGGGGTTGTACTTGTTGTAGTGGATGTAGCTGATGTTACTGTTGTTGGTCCTGAAGTTGTACTTGTTGTAGGTACTGGAGAGGTGCTTGTAGTGGTAGTTATTTCAGTGGTTGTTGTTGTTGACTCTGTAGTCGTAGGTGGGGTTGTACTTGTTGTAGTGGATGTAGCTGATGTTACTGTTGTTGGTCCTGAAGTTGTACTTGTTGTAGGTACTGGAGAGGTGCTTGTAGTGGTAGTTATTTCAGTGGTTGTTGTTGTTGACTCTGTAGTCGGTGGTGGGGTTGTACTAGTTGTAGTGGATGTAGCTGATGTTACTGTTGTTGGTCCTGAAGTTGTACTTGTTGTAGGTACTGGAGAGGTGCTTGTAGTGGTAGTTAGTTCAGTGGTTGTTGTTGTTGACTCTGTAGTCGTAGGTGGGGTTGTACTTGTTGTAGTGGATGTAGCTGATGTTACTGTTGTTGGTCCTGAAGTTGTACTTGTTGTAGGTACTGGAGAGGTGCTTGTAGTGGTAGTTAGTTCAGTGGTTGTTGTTGTTGACTCTGTAGTCGGTGGTGGGGTTGTACTAGTTGTAGTGGATGTAGCTGATGTTACTGTTGTTGGTCCTGAAGTTGTACTTGTTGTAGGTACTGGAGAGGTGCTTGTTGTACTTATTTCAGTGGTTGTAGTTGTTGACTCTGTAGTCGAGGTGGGGTTGTACTAGTTGTAGTGGATGTAGCTGATGTTTACTGTTGTTGGTCCCTGAAGTTGTACTTGTTGTTAGGTACTTGCTTGTAGTGGTGTTAGTTCAGTGGTTGTGTTAGTTGTTGACTCTGTAGTCGTAGGCTGGGGGGTGTAGTAGTTGTAGTGGATGTAGCTGATGTTACTGTTGTTGGTCCTGAAGTTGTACTTGTTGTAGGTACTGGAGAGGTGCTTGTAGTGGTAGTTAGTTCAGTGGTTGTTGTTGAGTCGTAGGTGGGGTTGTAGTAGTTGTAGTGGATGTAGCTGATGTACTGTTGTTGGTCCTGAAGTTGTACTTGTTGTAGGTACTGGAGAGGTGCTTGTAGTGGTAGTTATTTCAGTGGTTGTTGTTGACTCTGTAGGAGCTGGCGGGGCTGTACTGCCGCTATTGGCAGTAGCTGATGTTACTGTTGTTGGTCCTGAAGTTGTACTTGTTGTAGGTACTGGAGAGGTGCTTGTAGTGGTAGTTATTTCAGTGGTTGTTGTTGTTGACTCTGTAGTTGGTGGTGGGGTTGTACTAGTTGAAGTGGATGTAGCTGATGTTACTGTTGTTGGTCCTGAAGTTGTACTTGTTGTAGGTACTGGAGAGGTGCTTGTAGTGGTAGTTATATCAGTGGTTGTTGTTGTTGACTCTGTAGTCGGTGGTGGGTCAGTTGTACTAGTTGTAGTGGATGTAGCTGATGTTTACTGTTGTTGGTCCTGAAGTTGTACTTGTTGTAGGTACTGGAGAGGTGCTTGTAGTGGTAGTTATTTCAGTGGTTGTTGACTCTGTTGACTCTGTAGTCGGTCGGTGGGTTTGTACTTGTTGAAGTGGATGTAGCTGATGTTACTGTTGTTGGTCCTGAAGTTGTACTTGTTGTAGGTACTGGAGAGGTGCTTGTAGTGGTAGTTAGTTCAGTGGTTGTTGTTGTTGACTCTGTAGTCGGTGGTGGGGTTGTACTAGTTGTAGTGGATGTAGCTGATGTTACTGTTGTTGGTCCTGAAGTTGTACTTGTTGTAGGTACTGGAGAGGTGCTTGTAGTGGTAGGTATTTCAGTGGTTGTTGTTGACTCTGTAGTTGGTGGTGGGGTTGTACTTGTAGTAGTGGATGTAGCTGATGTTACTGTTGTTGGTCCTGAAGTTGTACTTGTTGTAGGTACTGGAGAGGTGCTTGGAGTGGTAGTTATTTCAGTGGTTGTTGTTGTTGACTCTGTAGTTCTTGTTTGTAGGTACTGGTGGGGTTGTACTAGTTGTAGTGGATGTAGCTGATGTTACTGTTTGTTGGTACTGAAGTTGTACTTGTTGTAGGTACTGGAGAGGTGCTTGTAGTGGTAGTTATTTCAGTGGTTGTTGTTGTTGACTCTGTAGTCGGTGGTGGGGTTGTACTTGTTGTAGTGGATGTAGCTGATGTTACTGTTGTTGGTCCTGAAGTTGTACTTGTTGTAGGTACTGGAGAGGTGCTTGTAGTGGTAGTTATTTCAGTGGTTGTTGTTGTTGACTCTGTAGTCGGTGGTGGGGTTGTACTAGTTGTAGTGGATGTAGCTGATGTTACTGTTGTTGGTCCTGAAGTTGTACTTGTTGTAGGTACTGGAGAGGTGCTTGTAGTGGTAGTTATTTCAGTGGTTGTTGTTGTTGACTCTGTAGTCGGTGGTGGGGTTGTACTAGTTGTAGTGGATGTAGCTGATGTTACTGTTGTTGGTCCTGAAGTTGTACTTGTTGTAGGTACTGGAGAGGTGCTTGTAGTGGTAATTAGTTCAGTGGTTGTTGTTGTTGACTCTGTAGTCGGTGGTGGGGTTGTACTAGTTGTAGTGGGTGTAGCTGATGTTACTGTTGTTGGTCCTGAAGTTGTACTTGTTGTAGGTACTGGAGAGGTGCTTGTAGTGGTACTACTTTTCAGTGGTTGTTGTTTGTTTCTGTAGTCGGTGTTGGGGTTGTACTGTTGTAGTTGACTCTGTACTGTTGTTTGGTCTGAAGTTGTACTTGTTGTAGGTGGGGTGCTTGTTAGTACTGTTGTTGACTCTGTAGTTGTGGGGTTGGATGTGGATGTAGCTGATGTTACTGATGTTGGTCCTGAAGTTGTACTTGTTGTAGGTACTGGAGAGGTGCTTGTAGTGGTAGTTATTTCAGTGGTTGTTGTAGTTGACTCTGTAGTCGTAGGTGGGGTTGTACTAGTTGTAGTGGATGTAGCTGATGTTACTGTTGTTGGTCCTGAAGTTGTACTTGTTGTAGGTACTGGAGAGGTGCTTGTAGTGGTAGTTATTTCAGTGGTGGTTGTTGTTGACTCTGTAGTCGGTGGTGGGGTTGTACTTGTAGTAGTGGATGTAGCTGATGTTACTGTTGTTGGTCCTGAAGTTGTACTTGTTGTAGGTACTGGAGAGGTGCTTGTAGTGGTAGTTATTTCAGTGGTTGTTGTTGTTGACTCTGTAGTCGGTGGTGGGGTTGTACTAGTTGAAGTGGATGTAGCTGATGTTACTGTTGTTGGTCCTGAAGTTGTACTTGTTGTAGGTACTGGAGAGGTGCTTGTAGTGGTAGTTATTTCAGTGGTTGTTGTTGTTGACTCTGTAGTCGGTGGTGGGGTTGTACTAGTTGTAGTGGGTGTAGCTGATGTTACTGTTGTTGGTCCTGAAGTTGTACTTGTTGTAGGTACTGGAGAGGTGCTTGTAGTGGTAGTTATTTCAGTGACTTTTGTTGGGTGGATGTAGCTGGTGTTGTTGTGGCCTTGTTGTTGTTGACTCTGTAGTCTTGTTGTAGGTACTGGAGAGGTGGTGGTGGGGTTGTGTTGTTGACTCTTGTTGTAGTGGATGTAGCTGATGTTACTGTTGTTGGTCCTGAAGTTGTACTTGTTGTAGGTACTGGAGAGGTGCTTGTAGTGGTAGTTATTTCAGTGGTTGTTGTTGTTGACTCTGTAGTCGGTGGTGGGGTTGTACTAGTTGTAGTGGATGTAGCTGATGTTACTGTTGTTGGTCCTGAAGTTGTACTTGTTGTAGGTACTGGAGAGGTGCTTGTAGTGGTAGTTATTTCAGTGGTTGTTGTTGACTCTGTAGTCGGTGGTGGGGTTGTACTTGTTGTAGTGGATGTAGCTGATGTTACTGTTGTTGGTCCTGAAGTTGTACTTGTTGTAGGTACTGGAGAGGTGCTTGTAGTGGTAGTTATTTCAGTGGTTGTTGACTCTGTAGTCGGTGGTGGGGTTGTACTTGTTGTAGTGGATGTAGCTGATGTTACTGTTGTTGGTCCTGAAGTTGTACTTGTTGTAGGTACTGGAGAGGTGCTTGTAGTGGTAGTTATTTCAGTGGTTGTTGTTGTTGACTCTGTAGTCGGTGGTGGGGTTGTACTTGTTGTAGTGGATGTAGCTGATGTTACTGTTGTTGGTCCTGAAGTTGTACTTGTTGTAGGTACTGGAGGTGCTTGAGGTAGCTATTTCAGTGTGTAGTTGTTAGTTCGTAGGTGGTTGTTGTTTAGTTGAGCTGATGTTACTGTTTGGTCCTGAGTTGTACTTTTTGTTGTACTGGAGAGGTGTTGTAGTGTAGTTAGTGTCAGCTGATGTTGACTGTTGTTGTTGGTCCTGAAGTTGTACTTGTTGTAGGTACTGGAGAGGTGCTTGTAGTGGTAGTTATTTCAGTGGTTGTTGTTGACTCTGTAGTCGTAGGTGGGGTTGTACTAGTTGTAGTGGATGTAGCTGATGTTACTGTTGTTGGTCCTGAAGTTGTACTTGTTGTAGGTACTGGAGAGGTGCTTGTAGTGGTAGTTAGTTCAGTGGTTGTTGTTGTTGACTCTGTAGTCGGTGGTGGGGTTGTACTTGTTGTAGTGGATGTAGCTGATGTTACTGTTGTTGGTCCTGAAGTTGTACTTGTTGTAGGTACTGGAGAGGTGCTTGTAGTGGTAGTTATTTCAGTGGTTGTTGTTGTTGACTCTGTAGTTGGTGGTGGGGTTGTACTTGTTGTAGTGGATGTAGCTGATGTTACTGTTGTTGGTCCTGAAGTTGTACTTGTTGTAGGTACTGGAGAGGTGCTTGTAGTGGTAGTTATTTCAGTGGTTGTTGTTGACTCTGTAGTCGGTGGTGGGGTTGTGTTGTTGAAGTGGATGTAGCTGATGTACTGTTGTTGGTCCTGAAGTTGTACTTGTTGTAGGTACTGGAGAGGTGCTTGTAGTGGTAGGTATTTTCAGTGGTTTTGTTGTTGTTGACTCTGTAGTCGTAGGTGGGGTAAGTTGTAGTGATGTAGCTGATGTTACTGTTGTTGGTCCTGAAGTTGTACTTGTTGTAGGTACTGGAGAGGTGCTTGTAGTGGTAGTTATTTCAGTGGTTGTTGTTGTTGACTCTGTAGTCGGTGGTGGGGTTGTACTTGTTGAAGTGGATGTAGCTGATGTTACTGTTGTTGGTCCTGAAGTTGTACTTGTTGTAGGTACTGGAGAGGTGCTTGTAGTGGTAGTTATTTCAGTGGTTGTTGTTGTTGACTCTGTAGTCGGTGGTGGGGTTGTACTAGTTGTAGTGGATGTAGCTGATGTTACTGTTGTTGGTCCTGAAGTTGTACTTGTTGTAGGTACTGGAGAGGTGCTTGTAGTGGTAGTTATTTCAGTGGTTGTTGTTGTTGACTCTGTAGTCGGTGGTGGGGTTGTACTTGTTGTAGTGGATGTAGCTGATGTTACTGTTGTTGGTCCTGAAGTTGTACTTGTTGTAGGTACTGGAGAGGTGCTTGTAGTGGTAGTTATTTCAGTGGTTGTTGTTGTTGACTCTGTAGTCGTAGGTGGGGTTGTACTAGTTGTAGTGGATGTAGCTGATGTTACTGTTGTTGGTCCTGAAGTTGTACTTGTTGTAGGTACTGGAGAGGTGCTTGTAGTGGTAGTTATTTCAGTGGTTGTTGTTGTTGACTCTGTAGTCGTAGGTGGGGTTGTACTTGTTGTAGTGGATGTAGCTGATGTTACTGTTGTTGGTCCTGAAGTTGTACTTGTTGTAGGTACTGGAGAGGTGCTTGTAGTGGTAGTTAGTTCAGTGGTTGTTGTTGTTGACTCTGTAGTCGGTGGTGGGGTTGTACTAGTTGTAGTGGATGTAGCTGATGTTACTGTTGTTGGTCCTGAAGTTGTACTTGTTGTAGGTACTGGAGAGGTGCTTGTAGTG